>CM061533.1:262346913-262556480 GCA_030545055.2 Neoaliturus tenellus
ATAAAATGTAGATTATCCTCATAATCCGTCGTAGAATACTAAGGTGCGTTGTAGGTGAGGCAGGATGTTCGAGACTAAATGGAGAAGTCATCAATCATTTCCGTTTCCCCGAGTAAGGGAGCGAGGTCCCAATAAGAGGGGAAGAGACAATATGGGGTGTGATGTGTCAATATTCGACACAAAAGCTGCGATGGAATCATCTTGATAAGGGACCTCGGAAAATCATGGTGGTGATCTGTTAATGCACCGACAATGGGGAAGAACAACGGAGGAGGAAAGGAGAAAACGAGGAAAATCAAGAACACGGGAAATACGGACGCTCGGTTGTTACTGTAGTACTATACTTTCGGTTGGTTTGAAGGGAACAGCTCGAGTATAGCCCAGTAATAGTTAAAAAATGTGGCTTAGATATATCTCCTCTTGATAAAATTAAAAAGAGTAAGTTTAGTTCTTTAAAAAAGTTCTTTTTGGATAAAGCATCAACTCTATCTTGTATCTTGTGATATTGGATGAGCTGTGACCTCTAGCTTGCCCGAAATTGTCGTCACTGTACCTCGCTGTCTATAAATTACCACGCAGGCTTACTGGTCCGAGCAGTAAAATTTTACTCAATAAAATGAAATTAGCTATTGTTTTTTGCGTTTAATTCTAATATCTGTCGTAGATTAAATCACCTACATATTACCTTTTATATAAGAAAAAATCTTTTTACCTTCTTACATTTCATAAGAAAATCTCTAAACTACAAGTACAAAAATACATTAAATCGTATTAAATAGAAAAATAATTGATTATTCTAGTAGTTTTAAGTATAAGTTGTACAATTAATTAATCTAAATTTTACTTATAAAACAAACACACTGCCATGCAATTTATAGTTTGAGTAGACCTAGTTTGCAATTATTTAACAATACATTTACAGTTAAATAGTGTACAAATGGAATGTGTTCCCTTACATATTTCAAGATTCTGCAAAAATTGAAAAAATAAGCTTACGAAAGGTGTTAATGTTGTTAAACTACTTTGCTTCGTTCTCTCACGCTACATTATTTATGTCTTGTAATTTAGTCTCACGTTATTTTGAAGACAATTAAACGTTGAAATCGTATCTAAATTTATTATCTAGCTACACTTTATTTTACTGTTATGTGGATTAGATAACCACAACCAAACCGTGTTAAGACGTTTATTTTTATTAGGAAACGAAATATTTTGACCACAGCCAATAAAAATACGTAGAATGAGGTTACACAAAGTAACTACACATGAAGGAAACATAAACAATCAAGTATTGCCCAAAAATCTGTGGCCGGTTGGGGAAAGGGTGAATTGGGATAGGAGCCAAGGGAAATCTGGCTCGGTTATGTCCAGGGCGGTTTGTTTGGGGAACGGACTGAGGCTGGGCGAGTGTCACGACGAGGCAAGGAAACGAGGAAGTAGAATGGAGCAGCTGTTGATGCCATCACTGGTAACTGTGTAACCTAGTTAAAGTTAAAAAATAGTTAAGGAATATAACGATTTTCATTTTTTTTGGGTTTCGAATGCTGTATTCCAATATGAGTAAAGTATATCTGTATGTATGCACACTTGCCTAAAAAACTGTACAGAGGAGAAAATAAGAAGTTCTGGTATAAAAATAATTTTTGTGTAGGTCTCAATGCTCGGAAAAATCGTATCATTGGCGTCATTGTCAAAATTTGTACACGAATTGAAATTTAAAACATTGTAACATTACAACGTAGTCTATTGAGTTAAAAATCAAAATAGAAGGAATGCTGAAAGAGTGACGGAACAGTTGAGTACGAACTACTGTTCGGTTAAGTACTTTGGAGTATACTTAAAGAGTATCTTTAAAGATATTTAGCTTCTAGAAATACAGAATAATATTGTTATTTTTTATTATTAAAATATCTACCAAGACTCCAGATGACGCAAGTTTATTAACTGAGCCGAGAATGATAAAAAAAGACTGCAAATCATACTACTGTACCTATACAATAAACCTTTTAATTTTCTGACTATTGATTGTTGTTAATAGTTTAAAAATAATGGAAATAATTAATTCATAATCCAGCATCAAATTGATTTTTTGTTGCATTTACTGTTGGTCATCATTTTTAATATTGTAAGACAACAAATTAATAAATCTTGTTGTTGAATTTAACGTGAAACTTTAAAAATTAAATCACCCTCAACGCAAATATTTTTTTATAATTTTATTTGCAAGTTCCATTTTATTTGCCACTTTTCCGAAATCTTGTGTGATAGGAAGGTTTCAATTTCAATAGTCGTAATAGAAACCTTGTAGAAGAAAGCTCTGCAGTTAATTCTTCCTCTTGCTTTGGTGAGGACCAGCTGACACCTTGCTTTGGACTTGATCACTTGCTTTGGAAGGCTCGACTTTTAGGGATGGTTGTCTCTGCTGGAGTTGTCTCTTGAATCAAAGAAGCTAGAAGCGAAGCTCAAACCTCAAGTGCTGGCGGTGAGAGACCTTTTCCGAGATGAGGTCTTCTCCTGGACGGTTTGACGGAAAGACTGCCTCTCCGGAACTAGATAGCCCTTTGTAGAACCTAGTTCCCTTGGTTTGAGTGTCGAGAAACTCCTGCACGGAAAATGGAACGTCTATTTCCTGAAGTAGTAGAGTAAAAACTTTTATTAACGCACGAAAGAAAACGCTGCCGTATCAGTAGAATAGCAGCCAGAAGTAAATTCGTTACTATGAAAACCATCAAACTTTTCAGTTTTGATTGTTGAAATTTCAGGTCAATTTAGCAGGAATTTGAAAGTCAAAATAAAAACTTGATCCATGGATTTTATAAAAAAAAATAGTATGCTTTCATCCCTTTTCCATTTCAAAACATTTTCCAAGTCAAAACTTTATGGTAAAATTGTATTCCTTAAGAAATGGTACAGGGGGACCGAGCATTTCCACGGTAAACTTGTAAGACAGCTTCGACAGTCTTCGATCACTCACCAAGCCAGAGGGTGCTGCATTTCGGTTTAAATTATATGAACCACATGTCGCAAATTTAAAATGTACGACTTTTTCTACAGTTATCAGCTTATTTTGGTAGCAAACTATGAAATATCCATGAGGATAGCATTGGAACTTGTAAGGGCTTTAAGGTGAAAACCTAATTTTTCTCCAGCCATGGGACGTACTCCAATCGACACATGAGTGAGGCCGAAACCTCCATATAGGATATATAAAAATTTCTTTAAAGGAAAAACATTGTGCAAACAGTGCTTGTTTAGAGTAATAGGAAAAAAACAGATTCTTTCCAAATTTTGAATTGCTTAAGCTGAAAGTCGGATATAGTCTCTAGCTAAGCGGTGGCCCATTAATAATTACTAGAGATCGCCCACTGGTCGAAATTCGACCAAAAATTCAGTTGATCTTTTGTGAATTAGTTTTATAATGTTTATCACTGAAACATCTGTTCCTGATTTGCTAGAATTTGTTATTACAACAGCTGTCTAATGATTCAATCAATTAATTATCCTTCTCCCATAAGATTAACATTGAAACTTTGAAAGCCTGTAGGGCGTAGCCCCGGGGGCCGAGGGGATTTATAATGCGATTCTGCTCATCTACAGCACAGTACGTTTCTAACGGTATACGCGGATTTCCCCTACGACGCTCACGAGCTGAGAAAAAAGGAGGAAAAGAAACGTGCTTGCCTATTAATATATAGATTAGACTATGGTATTTACAAAATCTAAATTTCTACATTGGCTTTTGGATTACGGACCTGACGAATCCCAGTTTATAGTAGAGTGCTAGTCTGGACATTCTCCACTCGACGCAAGCTGGTACTGGCTGATGACTGTCGGATGACTGTTGAAGGTAACCCACGGGTGGCTTAGTAGGAAACTCGAATAAGCTCAAGAGCAATTTCCTGCAGAGCCACTTCACGTGATTGTGTTATGACACTTCACGGGATCCGCTCTCGGCTTCATCATTGACACATGCGCCCGCACCGGCAACAAACTACTACTGTTGTAGCTGTTCACACTATAATCGGTGATGATTTCTATGGAAAAAATAAATAATTAAATGTAATTTGATGCTAAAAATTACTACGAACAACACCAGAGTCCATGTAGTTTACAATATAAATTTAGTAAATGGTATCATATTGCAGCTCATAATTTTTATAACATTTATACAAAAACATTTTGTGTGCAAATAAATAGATTGAAATATTTTTAATGCAAGAGAAAGAGTAAGAATAAGGTCAACTGCCACAGCTAAAGTTCCTTTAATATTTCACAAAATACAACGTGATAAGTTAAAAACCTTTTCTAAGATGAAGTTTATTGCGCTGGTTTGCTTTTGTGATGTTTTCAATACAAATGAAATTAACATGTTTAGTGGTTTATTTGTTAACGAGGCATATTAGAGAATTATACGTAGGTTTGCATAATGAAGCATTGAAAAATAATGTAAAATATGCATTTTTTAGTTTACGTTTTTAAACTAATGCTGAACAACTAAAATACAAACTCTAAATGGCAATTACGAGAAAAATTATTACCTATTTCAGAAAGTGTATCGCATAAGTATAAAATAAAAGTGTATCTTTAATGGTTTAACATAACTTATCTCTTTGCTATCAAATGGTCGATGCTTTGCTGGTATCCTGTTCCCTCTTTACAGCTAGCAGTTAAACTTGTAAATCAATTAATATCTTTTTAAATGTTAAATAAGAAAATGACGAAATTTAATGTCTTAGTGTCCTTTCAAGTGTATGGATGGTTGCCTTTTTGTTTTAGATACAATTTTACTCCGAGCATACATGTTACCAAAATCATTAATATCAGATGTAAACGGTTGAAGTTTTTTTTTTTTTTTGTATAAAACCATGTCACGTATTAAATTGTCGCCAAAACAGTTAATCGATATTCACCACTGGTAAATTGTATTGTTTATTAACTTAGATTAACTTGTTTACCAATATTTTATCTATTAAAGGAACTGCAAATGATATCGCTCGCTAAACATGGGTGTTTCTAGGTCTATAGGTCAATGGAAGATACAGTACCGTACGTTTGTTGTGATTATATGAAACTATAAACACTTTACAACTTAAACTACCGATTCTCCGAAATGAGGGGAAGGGAAGAGGTGTTCCGGAAAGTTAAAAGATTTATGAATGCAACAATTGTTAGCTGCATTAGGAGCATTTCCGGCTCATGGTGGGCCGCACCTGGCGCTGATGACTTTTATGCGGCTGTTAAGACCTTCAGCGCATCGCGGGCTACGGCGGGCTCCTTGCATCTTCTGATGATACAAAGTGAGAACCGGTGGAGATTTTATCCTTATAGAACTGATAAAACAAACGCTTTTGGAAGAGTCATCTTCACCCATGTAAATACAGTAAAAACATGCCTCCGCACTTTACTGTTTCGGACGGTAGTTTTGAATATTTATCGAAAAAAATCGTTTTCTTGTAGATTAATGTTCAATAATGCAGAATTCTTTATTGTTGTTGACTATATCGGGTGTTTCATATAAGTCAGTTTACCGAGTAAGTGTATTTGTTAGAGTCAACTAACAAATAAATTTTATTTATATTATTATTAATAGTAACTGAATTTACACTGCACATAGGTTGTTCGCAATGCTTTCCCTCTAACTTTAATGCATTTTTTCACAGCGTTTTTTACACTTGTTACAATCTGGTTCCATAGAAAGCATTGTGTTTTATTCGGTTACCTCGGTAAACTGACTCATGAAACACCCGTTATACATAGACAATCGTCATTTACATATATGATCAACTGTCGTGTTATGAGGATCAAGAGTCGTCATATATGATATATTGGTGAAAATGAATTGTATGTAGAAGAAGTTTAAGAAATGTGGGTTACTTTTTACGTCACTAACAATTACATTTGTAAATTTGCAAACTCCTATGTTATGGGACCTGTAATGTAACTTTTAATCTAATTACCAAGTTTTAAAACATCCCTTTAAAAACGGCGTCCGAGGCCAGGGAATAAAATTTTTTTTTTTCTAAAAGCCGTATGGTTAACGTAGCCGAATGTGTTATTTGCCCTAAGGTGAATAAGTATCTTAGAACAACTGGGCGAGTTTCTTCTTACAGTCAAAGTATGTTAAGCAGTGCGGATTGTAATAATTAAAAGGTACTAAAAGGTCAAATTTATTATTGTAATAATAGCAATTAACGATGAGGCAGAATTCCTTCTGCACAGAACACGATTTACTTTAAATAATTGTGGACATCTCCATGAAATAAAAAAAAAAGAATATTCATCACAAAAATCATTAACAATTATAACTCAATAATTGCCTGTGTAGCCGAGGCGTAATAGAACTCATCTCATAAATTCTGGGTTTGCTGGGTCGATCCCGAAAGGGACAATCCTGGACCGTCATTGTCATTGGCTATTAATTGATGTTGATGGTTCTATCTAACAACATTTCGACGGTAGATAGTCATACACTTGGGTTTTCCTTTTAGTTCTCTTTCAAAACATTAAAAATAATGCCACAAGACGATAAAATACCCCCACAAAATGTATTAAAATTAGGCATACGTTAAAAATTTGAAAAGGAATGAAAGTATAAATAGATGCATTGTAAACGTTGTCAGAGTTTTAATTAGGAATTATAATTTATATTTTAATAACAAATAATTGTCACTGGTTTTTCAGTAGTGTACGGTACAGTAAAAACCTTAATTGTGACGTGACATTACGTAACATGTTTAATATCGATCCAAACTGTAATATGATCAAATGCATTATCGATCTGCAAAAATAAAGTGAACAAGTTTGAGTTAGCAATGTTTACAAACACATGAACTTTATCATCACAGGCTAAGCCGTAATGGTGGTAGTATAATACCTGACAACGGCGAGTTATCCAACTTGGTGAGTGTTTGGTTATTGGGCTAATGGGCCCCCAGGCCAGTGCCCTTTACCTTTGATTGAGCTAGTTCACCAAGTTCAGCTTTGATTTGAATATGGATAATGCAAGTCAAACAGCATTCAGGTAATATTTGGCATGCAGTAACTGTTATTAGGCTGAAAATCTCAATTTGAAACCGTTTAAATTCTGTTATGCATTACGTTTGGAACGCTAAAGTAATTTTACTGTTTGAAAGGAAACTATCTTCCTGAATTCTAATAAAATATAGATATAAATCGTGGTTGGAGATTCGACAATTTTTCAAAATGAATTAATAATGATTTATTACAAAGAGTAAATTGGTAAAGTCTACCTACTTGTTATTTAGGGCGTCAAATAAGGGACAAGGACTGAGGTAAGAACCTGAGGATTTCATCTTGAACAACAAAGGCGGTGACGAGGCGTGATTGTTGTATCTTTGTCTGCCTTGGAACCCGACTTGAGCTTGAATACAAAGCCAGCTGATGGATGTACACATGCAGGACACATACAACATGCCATGTAGTACGTAATTGAATTTTTTACCTCTATGGAACATAGAGTATAAAATTCTTTTAGACCGACTTTAAATTTCTCTTAGGCAAATTCTCTAGCCAAAAGGCTTTTTTATTCCTAATTTGATTTCAATGAAATTCTCAGGTTAGATTTTAAGTATTTTAAACTAGGTAATAAACTATAATCGAGCAATTATTTTCAAGTATTAAAAAAGCTTATTTTCCGGAATTTTTGACAGAACTTTAGTTGTTTAGGCTACATGATTTGACTAATGTAGTTGCTATGATCAGTTTATTTTCCCCCATTGCAGCTGAGTTGTCGATGTGTATGCTGAAAACAATATAACCTCTTGATTTGTTTACATCTGCTCGCCGTTATGTTACGTTTTTAAATAAAATTTAATTGATATTTTGACAGAAATATCTGTTAAATTAAATAGATCAACACCGATGTATACTTGTCGAAGTTATAAATTGTGCAAAAAGATAGGCATGTTGTGGAATGAATTGCTATCGAACGGAATTATGCGAGTAACTAATTTATGGCATACATCTAATATCTGTAAAAAGATTTAAATGGAACAAGTAATAATTAGAAAGTGTTGTGCCATTGTAGCCTATGTCTCAGGTAAGAAAATATGCATTAAGTGTTAAGTAAGCGTAATTCTACAATACTTACATAACTTGATTTTTATTAATTTGCAATCATGGATTTTAAATTGCATTGTTTTTTCGCTCTACAATCTATTTTTCTTTAATTTATAAGCATAATTATTATTAAGTTACTTGCTTATTTTGAGGTCTTAGCTAAAATCATAGTTTGTATGTATTTATTTGTAGGCTAGGCCTAGGATGTACGCCGGTTGACTTCGGACGGTTAGATGACGTTCCACTCTTCACATTCGAGGAGATGGAAACCTCCGTTCTCTCCCTAAAGAGCAACAAGGCTCCTGACCCGGACGGATTCCCAGCGAGGCTTTAAAGAAAGTATTTTCAATTAATGCTGACTTGTTGAGAATATGTACAACGCCTGTTTGGTAGAAGGGGTGTTTCCGGCTCCCTGGAAAACCACCAGACTTGTACTCATCAGCAAGGGCAAAGGTGATCCCGAGCTGCCGTCGTCCCACAGGCCTTTTTGCATGTTGGACACGGCTGGGAAGCTGTCCAAGAAGCTGATCCGTTCCCGCCTGACGTCTGCCGTGGAAGCTGCCTGGTACTTATGCCTCCGTCAGTACGGCTTCAGAAAGGGACGGTCAACGATTGACGCTATCACCGAAGTCCAGAGAGCTGTGAAGAGAGCCGAGAGCCACAACCATTTCTCTCACTGAGTAGTGCTTCTTGTTACGCTTATGTCAAGAATGCCTTTAACTCGGCGAGGTGGGTCGATATGCTGGATGCGCTTCGCAACACCTTTCGCGTTCCTGCATATCTGTTGCGACTCATCTTGTTGCGGATTATTTCCGCTCCCGAAGCCTGATTTACGACACAAGGGACGGAACGTGGACGATGGAAGTCACTTCTGGTGCCGCGCAAGATTCAATACTCGGCCAGGATCTCTGGAATGTTGCCTATGACAGCCTCCTGAGGTCGGAGATGCCTGAGGAAACCACTTTTGTTAGGTACGCCAATGATGTCGCAGCTCTCATTGTCGCACGCAACGTTGAGCTGGCCCAACTAAAGTTGAACCGAGTCATGCGTGTGGTCAACACATGGATGTCCGATCACGGTATCTCGCTTGCTCTCCGTAAGACGGAGATTGTGATCCTTACGAAGAAGAGGATGGTCACCGTCGTTCCGTTTAAGTGGGAAGGGAGGTGGTCCAATCAACTCGTGCTGCTAAGTACTTCGGGATTATGGTGGACACCAAGTTAAGCTGGAGGGATCAGATATTCCGTACGGCGGACAAGGCCGCTAAGGTAGTCACGTACCTTAGTAGGCTGATGGCCAATGTCGGGGTTCCACGATTCGACAGAAGACGTCTGTTGATGTCCGCGGTTCAGTCCGTGCTTTTTTATGGAGCAGAGGTGTAGGCAGACGCTCTCGATAAAGAGTAGTACAGGTTGCGACTCGCCCGGGTTCAACGTCGAGCGGCGCTCGGGATGTGTTCTGCCTACCGGACAGTGTCCGAGCCTGCCGTCCTGGTGGTCGCCGGAGTTATCCCTGTCAAGCTCTTGGCAGGAGAGAGGAAGGCAATTTATCAGAGACAAGGCTAGATTAAAAGAACACGGCAAGAACAGAAGAGCGCTCCAGAACCTTCCAGCAGTGGGAACACAGCTGGGAGCACGACACCCGAGGACGATGGACTGCGCGACTTATCAAGCACGTCCAACCATGGGTGGAACGACGGCCAATTCTTGACAATTCACGGCTATCTCGGTCGTACCTGAACCGGATGGGCAAGACTGGTTCACCAGACTGCATTTATTGCTCGGGCGTTCCCGACGATGCGGAACACACATTCTTCCGCTGCCCCCGTTGGGAAGGGCCCCGCCTGAAGGCCACACAAATTTTTTGGTGCATTTTTGGTGGATTTCGGTCTGCCAAAAGATCTTGGAGGATGAGGGCAACTGGGATTGTTTATCACAGTTCGTCCGGGGCATCCTCCTGGAAAAGAAACATGATCTGGACGGCGAAGTGGCCCAGATCCCTTGATCGAGTGGCTGGATAAGGAGTGAGCCCCACGGGCATAAGCCAAATTTAGGCCTAGCCTGACGTAATGTAATAAACAACTCCAGGTTAGAATCCTAAAGAGTAGAGGCGAGGTTTTTTAGTGGGTAAACCCGTTTTTAGGGGAGCCCCACACTACAGGCTTGCCACCTGTGTGCGTAATGAATTTTTCTCACCTCTCCCTCAAAAACAAAGCGTCACCTAATAACTCAAAAAGTGAGTAAAAAATTCTTGTACGGGACGGACATCGGAGCGTATTCCTAGTACATATTTTTATTATTCTTATTTAACAATATAACTTAATCGCAATGATTATGTACAAGACTGTAATAAATAAATAAATACACCCGTCGCAGTAGACCTGCGTACTCAGCAAATTTCCAATGGAATTGTTTATTTTTTATATTTCCCCATAGGACCCATAGGGTTGAGTATGTAGGCTTGCCGCCATATGGGTTTTATCTTTTCATGATTTACACGTGAACATAAAAAACTCAACCAACGTAAAATTATTTTGTAAAATGTTCAAGAATTGGCTATCAAATTTAAATAACATTAAAGAAGTTATGAATAGTCAAAAATAGTAAGATAGATTACCCCTGAGATAGTAATTATTATAACTGAGTTAGTAATCTGAGGTCTTAAGTAATTTTGTATTTGTACAGAAACAAGGAAATTATGTTACACTCTATGTTTAGTAATTGAGATAAGGTGTATTTTCCTTGCCTTATAATACTTTAGTTTTAAGTGTATTGGATAAATTCAAAGAACATAATGCCTCAGGAGCAACGCACGTTATATAAGACAGTGGACCGCGATTGATAACTGTGTTGATTGTGCTTAAGATTCATCTTCACCTTTGGGCCAGTAGCCCTTTGTTGCACAGTCGGCAATGGTAACCATACGGCTTTTATGCTAAAACATAGCATTTTATTCCCCTGTTTCGGACGGCATTTCACAACCGATTTTCTTTAAACTTGGTAAGTGTTTAGTTGAATAGTTATATTAGGCCGTCCCTACCTCAACATTTTGAAAATTTAACAAATATTACTCTCTGTGAAGTCGCAAAGTAAATCGATTTTCCTTGGTAATATTTGTTAAATTTTCAAAAGTTGGAGCTATGAGGAGCCTAATATAACGATTCAACTAAACACTTACCAAGTTTAAAGAAAATCGGTTGATAAACGGCGTCCGAAACAGGGGAATAAAATACCATGTTTTGCATTAAAGTATAGTTAACATTGCCGACTGCGAAACAATGGTCTACTGGCCCAAAGGTGAAGATGACTCTTAACTGCCATTGGTGCCTGATAAGATGGCATGTACTTCCATTTAAATGTTTTGTTTTACGGGGCTTTAACTATGTAAATTTTGGTTGGAAATAAATATTCTTTATTCTTCTTCTTTATTCTTGATTGAAGAAATAGTTAATCGCACAGACCCGTGAGCTTGTCCAGTGTTTGTCAACATGACTGCAGTGCTAGCATTACGTATGCCTTCCACGCACAACATTCATTATGTCCCCCTCTCAGCCCAGGGATTTACTTGATACTGCAATACTTTACATGGCGCCAAATAAGAACCCGCTGTTCAATATTCAAAACACACACTGACAAATAGAACTCTAGGTCGATAAACGGATAGTTTACATTGCTTACGGGTAAGGATAAATTGAAGTTGTACATTATAATCGTCATTTAGAACGGATGTGAAAGTAACCTAATTAAATGTACTCATTTTATCCTGCCCCAAAATATTAGAGAAATTTCCAAATATATTGAAACAAACGTGATTGGTTGCAGCTTTAGGGTCAATATGACTATTCATTATCAGACCAAAAATGTTGGCTAAAATTAATGTTTTATTAAAGAGTATTCTAGTATTTAATTGGACTTTTTCTTATTTCAGTTGCCAAACCTTAGGAATATGATAATCAGGCCCGGCGACAGGATTCTCGGGCCCCTGTGCAATTATTAAGTCCGGGCCCCTAGATTCAGGCAACCAACCTACTTACCTTGAAAATTCACTTCCCTTCAACACAACAAAACCACTTATTGGATATATGTTAACATTGTAAGCAATATTTTAAACGCAAATTTACTATTCTGTTACCTAACTTACTTTTCCTCCCAAATAAATATGCCAAAGTCATGATTTTATTTATTTTTTGCATTTATTATATTGGTGAATAAATATTAGTAAAAAAATAAAAAATGGAGGTTTAGCGATTAATTTTTTTACTACAAAAGCAGTATAGGTTTTATGTAAAAAAACTTAATGAAAATATAGTATAAAATCAAAATCAATAGAGAATTATTAGGCTTATGTTCGTTCTAACATCACACATCATCATAATACAAATTGTCTAGCCATGGTGAGGTCTTGGTCTAACTTTCTTCCTTGCAAAGTCATTACTTTTTATTTCTATTTTAGCACATTTGAGCGGGCGAACGAACAGGTGTTTCCAGCACTCCGCGATTGCGCCCCATTCCACCCCGCTTCGCCACGCCATCGCTCACACTCATACTTCCCTGACCACGTGACTATGATCACTCCACCATATAGAGGAAAAAAAAAGAATGTTTGCCTATTAATATAAAGCGCGGAATTAAAATAATCTGGAAATCAAGAATCACAACTGAAAAGCCCGTTTTTATGAGGCCTTACATTCTTTATGTCAAAATGTAAATGATAAAAATGCTGTTGTTAGTCGGCGTACCATAAGTCTTTATTAATCTTTTCTTACAACAACACAGAATTGTACAAAACCAATCCAATGAGAACACAAAAACATCTACAGCACCGAAATGCGAGCTTGAAAGAAACATACGCTTAGTATCGTGTTGGTGTTGTTTGGAGCTCAGGTCGCAACCTGATCTGATATAGGCCCTATTTAAAGGCTGGGTAGGAACGGGGCATAAGAAAACTACGTTAGTTTTCGTAGCCCCCGAGTCACGCCGCGCCTGTGACGGGCCCGTGAGTACGTGTGCGATCAGCACCAGGCAGGCACAACGGTTCTTGTTCCAGGGAATTTCTCACAGTAGCACTACCACCCGCAGTGTTATAATTATTGGTTTGTTTAGAATGAAGCTAAACTAATCATTCTCTGCTCATTCACATAAAGCTCGTAAATAAAAAGAGCAGCCGTAAAACATTCTAACTTAATCTGTCATTTTTATTTTAACAATGAATGTTCATTGTACACTTTCGGATGCTTTAAATCTACAAAATGTTTTTCTCGTCGGCCCGGGCCCTCTGTGAGCCCGGGCCCCTATGCATTTGCCCCCTCTGCCCCCCCTTGTCGCCGGCCCTGATGATAATGGAGGAATTCGTCACAAAGTGGTAATTTTAAGGACGCCAGATAAAATTAAACTGGCAATTAAGGAGGTAATTTTAAACTGTTTTGTTTTAATCTTTTAAACATTTCTAAATTTAATAGGTTTATTCCAGGAATGTGAGATATGTCTGGTTAGTTTCAGCTCTTTGTCAGGTGGTGAATTGTGCGATTGATAAGACAAATATTTCCTTTATTTTAAGATTAATCTCCGATTACACCACAAAGCGTGAGATCAAGTGCGAAATTTCTCATAATTCGATGAGATAATGGAGAGAACACAATGAACAATCTTAAGTACCAATATTTATAGATTTAAGAAACTTTAGAGTCATTAAGTTAAAATCCCACAATTTTACATATTTATCTATTTTTTTTACAAAAATTCCCTAATTGGCTAATTTTCTATGACTATAAGTTCATTTTAACGGGATGGTACAAAATGTTAATCACATCAGATTAGGAAAAGAACAAAAGAAAAAGAATAAACTCGATCAATTTTGCCTTAGCATTTGGAAGGAAGATCAAAACTCTCTTAAGTCAGTATATGCAATGCTACATTGATTAGATAAGACTGTATTATGTTAAAAATTGATAAACTGTAATTGAGGATTAATTCAAGCGGGATCTAAAGGTCGAAGAAAACTACAGATACATCACATGACTTCAGGTATAACTTGAACAGATTATAAGATGCATGGAGAACTCAGACGAAGATTACATCGCCAGCAAGAGACAACAATGGCAGTGATGAGACCTGATTGTCAGGGACTCGCCCGAGACCTGGACTGCTGATTGCATGCTCTCCAGGCGGTCTGTCTGTAGTAAACTTCCAAAGAGTTGAACCAAGTATAATCTATACTTCACAACAAACTAGGTCTATACCAATATGAAATCAATATGTGTAGAGATCTATTTGAGTAGGAAAATATATAATTAGAAAATGTAGGCCATGTTCTTCAATTACAGTAGAATTACTGTAAGTATATTCTATTTTACAATTTATTTTTGCCTTTAACATTATACGTTAGCTCCAAGTAATTATTGGAACGAGCAAAAAATTAAAAGGGGCATCAAATAAATGGAAATTGACTAATTTTGGTCAAGGTTAGATAATGAATTTCATAACCTGTAAAAAATAAAGATTAACTAAACTTTTTTAAGGTTTTGATGTTTTTTGGTTGTACACTTTACTATACAAATAATTGTTAATAATTTGAATGCATTAAAACGATAAAATAGTATAAAGTAATAAAAAATTGGGGTTCAAGTAGCTTTATAACGTTCTTAAAATAAGTTTTTATTAAAGTTTTATTGTAAAATATTGTTTATACGCTTATGGTTGCACCTCAACAAGTTTAAGTTGAAGCTAGAGTCTAGTTCGACTTAAATGTATTAAGAAGTTAGGAGATAGCGATAGTAGACCTACTGCTTTAAAAAAATCAAAATCAAAATTCAAATAAAGGACTCCAATTTCTTTAAAACGTATTCCATGTCATATCCTGACCTTAAACCGAAAATTCACTTGAAATCCCCAATATGGTTATCATGATAAAAATTGGGGGATAGACCCAAGAGGAGTTAAAAAATTGATATTAAAGATGCTAAATTAAAAACTCATTCAAGAACATTCATGGCAATTTGATGGTAAATATTTATCAAAATAAAGGTCTTAAATGGTAGAAAATGCCGTACAACCGATGTCAATATGAAGATTATGATTCAAATGGTATCATTGGTATTATTTGAAAACAATATTATCACAACCCAAAAATACAATAACAGTTGACGCATTTTACCTTTTCTTTGAAGTCTGGTTTGTGGCTATGAACTCTCCTTACTAAGTCCTTTAAAATGGTGTTTGGCATGGCTATGGACAAAGTTATAATTTTCAGGACTTTCCATTTTGGAAGTTTTGGAAAGGATGATTCAATGTAAGTGTAAATGTCAAGCTATCCGGATCTGCAAAGGATTTCCAACAGCAAATGTTTGCCGCATGCCGGGCTTCAAAAGTTGAATTATTTCGAATACTATTGCATTTTACATAGTTTAGGTTAAAACTTGATTTTTTAGGTTTGACAGCCTGCCATTTTTGACTTGCATACTTTTTAGATGAAGTTTGTGACATTGAATTCTATTAGTTAAGAACTTAAACTTGATATATAAACCATCACGTAATTAGCCAACGTAAGAACTACTTCTGACTCCACATGGGCCATGCCATAAGATTCTCATTGGAGATTTCAGGGGACTTTTCTGAGGGAGGTCAGGGGAAGACATAGACCACCTTTCAGCAAACATTGGCTGTCCAAAATTAATTTTCCAGACAGATTTTGGATTACTTTTACAACACTACTGAACGATTTGTCCAGGTTACGGGGTGGCAATGCCGTATGTGTGGGGGGAGGAAAAACGTGATCGGCATCCCTGCACTTCCCCTAACTTGGCAGCATAAGCCTTCAAAGCACCCGTTGCCGTATTGACGTGAAAATTACCATTTTATTGAAGTGCTGAAAAAAGGAATTCCTATCCCGAGATTTCGAGAGTGATGATCGAATTTGAAATATTAACGAATCACATGGAAATTGAATTTTTTATAGACGATTTCAGAATCCCGGAACAAATCCCAGAGATAGGCCATATTATTGTTTCAAACTATGTATAAATTAGTTTTGAGAAAGTTCACAGGACTTCATTCGTATTTTGGCTTGAAAATGT
This sequence comes from Neoaliturus tenellus, assembly GCA_030545055.2. Lineage (NCBI taxonomy): Eukaryota > Metazoa > Arthropoda > Insecta > Hemiptera > Cicadellidae > Neoaliturus > Neoaliturus tenellus. The sequence goes on from CM061533.1 coordinate 262,363,064, forward strand.
TCTATGCAATTCTTACTGGCCAAACGGTTGTGCGAAAAAATGACTTTTAATTTAAGTGTATAGATAAAGCATTATTAAACATAATAAAAGCTAAATATGAGTAATGTTGTATTTATTTTAAAGGTCAAGAAATATCGTACGTAAGAGATTGCTGGACATTCTTAAACAAATTTTAAAACCCTTGGAACAGACAACCTTCCTTAGAGAAAAAATACCGACCATTAAATTTCAAATTTATATTTTATCCCGAATTCAAACCTCCATAAAAATAATAGTACATCGCAGTTATTCGCCACTAAAGTAATTGTGAGCTAGAAACTGTTATAAAAATTTTAAGAATCTTAAGCTGTACTAAAAATACACTTATAGGTATATGATTTTTTTACTTTGGATACTCATTTGTTCGTAATTTAAATTACTATAACTGCACCACCATTCATTCAGATGATAGCTAATGGTAAACTGCAGATGGATTATTGTAACCAACAGAAATTATTTGCTTAAATAATTAATTTAAGCGATATCTAAATTAGACGGGAGCTTATTGATGTTAATCGGTGTAGACTGAAATTATAACTAGTCTTTTGTTAACGTGCAATTTGATCAATTAGATTTGAATATGCATAATGCCGGTCGAGTTAATGTATTGGATGAAACGGAACATATAACATAATCGGTTGAATGGAGCTGGTCGTTGGTGCAGTTAAATCAAACCCAATAACTATCATGTTATTAGCATTATTATTATATCACAAATTATGGTAATTTTATTAAATACAAAGTGAAGTAGGTTGTAATAATAACAGTTTTACATTTAAATAATAAAACATTAATAAAAAATTAAATATATGAAAGAGTACAATATGCCTAAACAGAGTGTATTCATTTATTACTAGCATAGCTAGAAAAGGTGACATTTTGTGAGGTGATATTACTCTTCTAAATATATGTAAAAATACCAGATCAAAATGAACAAAGAAACAAATTGAATTCAAATTCAATGGATTTTTTTAATTAGCAAAATTAAACCTCCCTTTACTAAGCTGCACACAAAAAATGTGTACTAAAAATTTACTATTTTATTTTAGTAAAGATATTAATTATTATTATGAAAAATACAATATATTTAACAAGATAAGCCAAAATTAAACTATACAGTATTTAATGAGAATAAATAATAATTTTTAGTTGTAATAAAAATTATCATTAGTAAGGAAATTAATTTTAATCTCACTCAATTGAAATTCCAGTAACATTATGATTCGTGATTTTAAAGTAATGGATATCATTACATGATGAGGTTTCTTCACACTTTTGAAACTGTTCTAGAAGGCCATTAGACATGCGGTAGCAGTAGTATGAAACCTCAAAATTCCTTTCATTTCGTAAATGAAGAAATTTTAAAGTTGAGATAGCATCAGTCGGTTTTTTTTTATTTTGTGGTATATGTAAACTACCACATATATCATATGCACTCGTGCACTCGACGAATCAACCTCAACAATAGCCTATTAAGAGTCATCTTCACCCCTGGGCCAGTAGCCCATTGTTGCGCAATCGGCAGTGTTAATCATACGGTTTTTAATGCTAAAACATGGTTTTGTATTCCCCTGTTTCGGACGCCGTTTTTCAAACGATTTTCTTGAAAGTTGGTAAGTGTTTAGTTGAATACTTATATTAGGTTTCTCATACCTCGGAATTTAGAAAATTTTACTAAATTTTGAAATATTAACTAAGGAAAATCGAGTTACTTTGCGACGTCACAGAGAGTAATATTTGTTAAATTTTCAAAATTCCGAGGTATGAGAAACCTAATATAACTATTCAACTAAACACTTACCAAATTTCAAGAAAATCGGTTGAAAAACGGCGTCCGAAACAGGGGAATACAAGACCATGTTTTAGCATAAAAGCCATATGATTAACATTGCCGATTGCTCAACAATGGGCTACTGGCCCAGGGGTGAAGACGACTCTTAAATGCTGGCATTGTTGTGCTCTGTGTGTCTGACAGGACACAGGCTAATTGCGTATAATCGCCCCCGACATATCCGCCGCTTGTATGTCTCGGTCCCGACACGACATTGCAGATATGTCGGTGTGTAATTGTATGCATAAGCTTGCTGTTCTTGTTGTTATCAGTACTAATTTGTGCTAGCTACTGATTGCACACAACATTGTCCGTGATTATTATTGTTGGTCGGTATTAAATTTATTAACAAGTATTTGAATATTTACTGTTTTAAAGTTTGACACATAATGAAATTATACATGACTAATTTAATAATGAGTGTTATTAATATTTCCCTAGACATGGCCAGAATGCTTTTTTAGTTACTAGTGTCTAGAAAAAAATTGATGACTCAAGTAGATATAGAAGGGCGGTTCTGGCGCACCCTCATAGTTTTTTTTTGATGACTTTTGCTTCATATGACCACTTTTTTTGCTTCATATGACCACTTTTTTTGCTTCGTATGACCACTTTTGCTTCCAATGACCACTTTTTGCTTCAAATGACCACTTTTGCTTCCAATGACCACTCCTGCTTTAAATGACCACTTTTTGCTTCAAATGACCACTTTTTTGCTTCAAATGACCACTTTTTGAATATAATCCAGGGAACACTCATAGTTTTTTTTGACCGCTTTCAGCTCCAAATTGACCGGTTTTTGACCGGATTCTGGCCGGTTTTGGTCAAATATCAGCCCATTTCGGCCCATTTTAGGGCATTTTTCAGGATTTTCAGATACTGATTTCAAGGAGCACTTAGAATTTAATCCAGTTGTTCATTTGATCAGGGGTCCTTTTTTACCCCCTTCAGCTTCAAATTGCCTGGTTTTTTACCGGATTTTGATTGGTTTTGGCCAAATATCAGCCCATTTCAGGGCATTTTTCAGGATTTCAGACAGTGCAGTACAAGGAGCATTTTGAATTTAATCCAGGGAACTATGAGATGCCCTCTTAAGTTAACTATAGTTTTTAAATGAAAAGTTACCGACTCCCCTTGTGGTGAATCTAATCCAGAAATTAATCCAAGGAAGTGTGAGAACTCCTAAGTTAACCCTATGTAAATGAATAGATACCGGTTTTCGGTGATTTTGGCCTACTTTTTTGTCAACTTTCCAACATTTTTCAGGATTTCCGATCCATAAAAATTGATATTGAAAGGCGAATTGCCCAACATCCCAGCCCCCTATAAAGTTAACTTTAATTGCAATTTTACCTTCAAAGACACATTTTTAGGCCAAAATTCTCCAATTTTTAACCCAGTTTAACCTCTTAAGATCTAATTCCTAAGGCCCAAGGCAGTAGACAAGCCCTAAAAGCTAGCAGCTAAGGATTTGACCTGTGAATAGGGCCTATTATCCATCAGCGTAGGCCTAATGTGCTGGACCTAAGATCTAAACCTAAGGCCTTGCACCTGAGTCCAAAGCCCTGAAACCTAGCAGCTAAGGATTTGACCTGTGAATAGGGCCTATTAGCCAACAGCCTTAACCTAATGTGTTGGCACTAAGATGTAAACCTAAAACCTTGCACCTGAGTCCAAAGCCCTAAAAGCTAGCAGCTAAGGATTTGGCCTGTGAATAGGGCCTATTAGCCATCAGCGTAGGCCTAATGTGCTGGACCTAAGCCCTTGCACCTGTCCAAAACCCTAAAACCTAGCAACTAAGGATTTGACCTGTGAATAGGGCCTATTAGCCAACAGCCTAAACCTAATGTGTTGGCACTAAGATGTAAACCTAAGGCCTTACACCTGAGTCCAAAGCCCTAAAAGCTAGCAGCTAAGGATTTGGCCTGTGAATAAGGCCTATTAGCCATCAGCGTAGGCCTAATGTGTTGGACATAAGATCTAAACCTAAGGCCTTACACATGGTTCCTAAGATGAAATGCCTTGGACTTAGGTCCTAAAACCTAGCAGCTAAGGCTTTGACCTGTGAATAGGACCTATTTGCGTTTAGCTTAGACCTAATGTGTTGGACCAAAAATCTAAACCTCAGGCCTTGCACTTGAGTCCAAAACCCTAAAACTTAGCAGCTAAGGATTTGACCTGTGAATAGTACCTATTAGCAAACAGCCTAAACCTAATGTGTTGGAACTAAGATTTAAACCTAAGCCCTTGCACCTGAGTCCAAAGCCCTAAAACCTAGCAGCTAAGGCTTTAACCTGTGAATAGGGCCTATTATCCATCAGCGTAGGCCTAATGTGCTGGACCTAAGATCTAAACCTAAGCCCATGCACCTAAGTCCAAAACCCTAAAACCTAGCAGCTGAGGATTTGACCTGTGAATAGTTATTAGCCAACAGCATAAACCTAATGTGTTGGCACTAAGATGTAAACCTAAGGCCTTGCACCTGAGTCCAAAGACCTAAAAGCTAGCAGCTAAGGCTTTGACCTGTGAGTAGGGCCTATTATATCTATCAGCTTAGGCCTAATGTGTTGAACCTAAAGTCTAAACCTAAGGCCTTGCAACTGAGTCCAAAGCTCAAAAACCTAGAGGCTAAAGCTTTGACCTGTGTATAAGACCTATCAGCCCCCAGCCAGGACCTAATGTGTTTGGACTAAGATGTAAACATAAGGCCTGACACCTTAGTACAAAGCCATAAAACCTTAAGATCTAAAAACTTACAAGGGGGCCGCGATTCACAGCCCCCCATGTATTGAGCAAACATTAGGCAAGGAGGTCTTTTTTCTTTGATTATGAAATCATGACCAGAAATGGTTATCAGATTCAAATTGGAGTATTTGAAGACCAACCTCCATCCATCTTACTCAAGACCTAAGGTCCTAACGCATGGACTTGACCGAAGACCTAAGGCTATACACCGTAGTCTAGGCTTTAAGGTTCTTAAAAAGACCGAGGCCATAGAGTTAAGACCTGAACACTTACAAGGGGTCGCGTTTCACGACCCCCCCCTGAAAAGACACTGGTCTAAACCTAATACCTAATATACCGTGGTCTAGGCTTTTAGGTTCTTATACACAAGTCCTAAGGCCCTACACCAGGGTCTAGAACCAAGATCTAAGGTCCGTGGTCTAGGCTTTTAGGTTCTTATACCCAAGTCCTAAGGCCTTACACCAGGGTCTAGAACCAAGATCTAAGGTCCGTGGTCTAGGCTTTTAGGTTCTTATACCCAAGATCTAAGGTCCGTGGTCTAGGCTTTTAGGTTCATATACCCAAGTCCTAAGGCCCTACACCATGGTCTAGGACAAAGACCTAATGTCCGTGGTTTAGGCTTTTAGGTTCTTATACCCAAGACCTAAGGCCCCACACCATCGTCTAGAACCAAGACCTAAGGTCCGTGGTCTAGGCTTTTAGGTTCTTATACCCGAGATCTAAGGTCCGTGGTCTAGGCTTTTAGGTTCATATACCCAAGTCCTAAGGCCCTACACCAGGGTCTAGGACAAAGACCTAATGTCCGTGGTTTAGGCTTTTAGGTTCTTATACCCAAGACCTAAGGCCCTACACCAGGGTCTAGAACCAAGATCTAAGGTCCGTGGTCTAGGCTTTTAGGTTCTTATACCCAAGATCTAAGGTCCGTGGTCTAGGCTTTTAGGTTCTTATACCCAAGTCCTAAGGCCCTACACCAGGGTCTAAAACCAAGACCTAAGGTCCGTGGAGGCTTTTAGGTTCTTATACCCAAGTCCTAAGGCCCTACACCAGGGTCTAGAACCAAGATCTAAGGTCCGTAGTCCAGGCTTTTAGGTTCTTATACCCAAGTCCTACGGCCCTACACCAGGGTCTAGAACCAAGATCTAAGGTCCGTGGTCTAGGCTTTTAGATTCTTATACCCAAGTCCTAAGGCCCTACACCATGGTCTAAAACCAAGACCCAAGGTCCGTGGTCTAGGCTTTTAGGTTCTTATACCCAAGTCCTAAGGCCCTACACCAGGGTCTAGAACCAAGATCTAAGGTCCGTTGTGTAGGCTTTTAAGTTCTTATACCCAAGACCTAAGGCCCTACACCAGGGTCTAGAACCAAGATCTAAGGTCCGTGGTCTAGACTTTTAGGCTCTAATACCCAAGTCCTAAGGCCCTAGACCAGGGTCTAGAACCAAGATCTAAGGTCCGTGGTCTAGGCTTTTAGGTTCTTATACCCAAGTCCTAAGGCCCTACACCAGGGTCTAGAACCAAGATCTAAGGTCCGTGGTCCAGGCTTTTAGGTCCTTATACCCAAGTCCTAAGGCCCTACACCAGGGTCTAGAACCAAGATCTAAGGTCCGTGGTCTAGGCTTTTAGGTTCTTATATTCATGTCCTAAGGCCCTACACCAGGGTCTAAAACCAAGATCTAAGGTCCGTGGTCTAGGCTTTTAGGTTCTTATACCCAAGTCCTAAGGCCCTACACCAGGGTCTAGAACCAAGATCTAAGGTCCGTGGTCTAGGCTTTTAGGTTCTTATATTCAAGTCCTAAGGCCCTACACCAGGGTCTAAAACCAAGATCTAAGGTCCGTGGTCCAGGCTTTTAGGTTCTTATACCCAAGTACTAAGGCCCTACACCAGGGTCTAAAACCAAGATCTAAGGTCCGTGGTCTAGGCTTCTAGGTTCTTATACCCAAGACCTAAGGTCTGTAGTGTAGGCTTTTAGGTTCTTATACCCAAGTCCTAAGGCCCTACACCAGGGTCTAGAACCAAGATCTAAGGTCCGTGGTCTAGACTTTTAGGCTCTAATACCCAAGTCTTAAGGCCCTACACCAGGGTCTAGAACCAGGTTCTAAGGTCCGTGGTCTAGGCTTTTAGGTTATAATACCCAAGTCCTAAGGCCCTAGACCAGGGTCTAGAACCAAGATCTAAGGTCCGTGGTCTAGGCTTAGGGTTTTAAGCTCTGAGACTTAAGACTTAAGGCCTTGCACCGTTTTCTAGGCTTTTAAGTACTTAGACCCAAGGCCTAAGGCAATACACCGTGGTCTAGTTTTTTAAGCTCTTAGACCCAAGACTTAGGGCCATACACCTCGGTCTAGGCTTTTAAGCTCTTAGACCCAAGAACTAAGGCCATACACCCTGGTCTAGGCTTTTAGGTTCTAATACCCAAGACCTAAGGCCCTACACAAGGGTCTAAAACAAAGATCTAAGGTCCGTTGTCTAGGCTTTTAGGTTCTCATACCCAAGACCTAAGGCCCTACAGCAGGGTCTAGAACCAAGATCTAAGGTCTGGGGTCTAGGCTTTTAGGTTCTTATACCCAAGTCCTAAGGCCCTACACCAGGGTCTAGAAGCAAGATCTAAGGTCCGTGTTCTAGGCTTTTAGGTTCTTATACCCAAGTCCTAAGGCCCTATACCAGGGTCTAGAACCAAGATCTAAGGACCGTGGTCTAGGCTTTTAGGTTCTCATACCCGAGACCTAAGGCCCTACACCAGGGTCTAGAACCAAGACCTAAGGTCCGTGGTCTAGGCTTTTAGGTTCTTATACTTAAGATCTAATGTCCGTGGTCTAGGCTTTTAGGTTCTTATACCCAAGTCCTAAGGCCCTACATCAGGGTCTAGAACCAAGATCTAAGGTCCGTGGGCTAAGTTTTTAGGTTCTTATACCCAAGTCCTAAGGCCCTACACCAGGGTCTAGAACCAAGATTTAAGGTCCGTGGTCTAGGCTTTTAGGTTCTTATACCCAAGTCCTAAGGCCCTACACTAGGGTCTAGAACCAAGATCTAAGGTCCGTGGTCTAGGCTTAGGGTTTTAAGCTCTGAGACTTAAGACCTAAGGCCTTGCACCGTTTTCTAGGCTTTTAAGTACTTAGACCCAAGGCCTAAGGCCCTACACCGTGGTCTAGTTTTTTAAGCTCTTAGACCCAAGACTTAGGGCCATACACCTCGGTCTAGGCTTTTAAGCTCTTAGACCCAAGACCTAAGGCCATACACCCTGGTCTAGGCTTTTAGGTTCTAATACCCAAGACCTAAGGCCCTACACCCTGGTCTAGGCTTTTAAGTACTTAGACCTAAGGCCATAAAGTAAAGACCTGAAAACTTACAAGGGAGTCGCGATTCACGACCCCTGAACAGACACTGTGGACCCAAGACCTAAGGCCTTACAGCGTGGTCTAAACTTTTAAGTACTTAGACCCAAGACTTAGGGCCATATACCGTGGTCTAGACTTTTAAGTACTTAGACACCAAGACCTAAGGCCATACACCCTGGTCTACGCTTTTAAGCTCTTACACCCAAGACCTAAGGCCATAAACCCTGGTCTATGCTTTTAAGCTCTTAGACTCAAGCCCTAAGGCGGTCCGCATGGGTTAGACTCAAGACCCAAGGGCATACACACTGGTCTAGGCTTTTAAGTACTTTGGCCAATACCTATAGTCATAAACCGTGGGCTAGGCTTTTAAGCACTAAAACTCAATGCCTAAGGCGGTCCGCATGGGCTGGACTTAAGACCTAAGGCCATACACCCTGGTCTAGGCTTTTAAGTACTTAGACCCAAGACCTAAGGCCATAAACCGTTTTCTAGGCTTTTAAGCTCTTAGACTCAAGACCTAAGGCCATACACCGTGGTCTAGGCTTTTAAGTACTTAGACCCAAGACCTAAGGCCATACACTGTGGTCTAGGCTTTTAAGTACTTAGACCCAAGACCTAAGGCCCTACACCGTGGGCTAGGCTTTAAAGCTCTTAGACCCAAGACCTAAAACCATAGGGTTAAGACTTGAAAACTTACAAGTTAATCGCAATTCACGATCCCCGAACAGACACCGTGGTCTAGACCCAATACTTAAGGCCCTACACCTAGGTCTAGACCCAAGAGCTAAGGTCCTTCACCATGATCTAGACCCTAAGATCAAAGGCCTTACATTATGGTCTAGTACTCGGCATAAACCGTTTGCAGTTGTGGTTGTTTCATCTATAGCTAGAGGTAAGTCGGCCTCTAAGTTCTTAGACCCTAAGACCAAAGGCCTTTCATCATGGTCTAGTATTCCTCTTAAGCCGTGTGCAGTGGTTAATTTGTCTATACTTAGAAGAAAGTCGGCCTTTAAGTTCTTAGACCCTAGACCTAAGACCCTACACCCATGGACTACAACCTGGACCTAAGGCCACATCCCAAGGTTTTGTACTCGTTTAAAACCGTGTGCAGTTGTGGTTGTTTCATCTATAGCTGGGCGAAGATTGGCCTTTAATAACTGTGTGCAGTTATTACTGTTTCGTCTCGAAAAAGAGAATGTTTATGCTTTTACACCATAACTTAGAACGAAAACCCATGGTCTTATTCCTAAAACCTAGGACCTTAGACCGATACCCTAGGACAGCAAAAGGAATTTAAATGAGGACCTAAGGCCTCATAATTTAGACCAACCCCAATCCCAAGCATTTAAGGCATTATACCATGGACCTGTATGTATATGACCTTAAACATTTGACCTAAGATCTAAGACTTTAACATAAGTCTTAAGCCCTAAGACCCTACCCCATGGGCTAATACTGGTCCTACACCATGTGGGACCGTGTAAAATGGCGTGCATAAAGCCAATCACATGGATTATTTGAAAGCCCAGCGCACATAAACACCTGTGTTTGCTGTTGGGCGTTTTTATGATTTGCCCTTTCGGGCGTTTTGCAAACTCGACGCGGAAATTACGATCGCAGACGTAAATTATTAAAAAACATCGTGTACACATCGATTTTGAAAAACGATCGTACACGTCGATTATTTTAAACAGCGTCTGGGCATCGATTCTAAAAAAGGTTCGCAGACGTTAATTATTAAAAGGCATCGTCTACACATCGATTTTGAAAAACGTTCGCAGACGATAATTATTAAAGGGCATCGTCTACACATCGATTTGCAATATGCAGGTCGAGTTTGCAAAACGCCCGAAAGGGCAAATCATAAAAACGCCCAACAGCAAACACAGGTGTTTATGTGCGCTGGGCTTTCAAATAATCCATGTGATTGGCTTTATGCACGCCATTTTACACGGTCCCACATGGTGTAGGACCAGTACTAGCCCATGGGGTAGGGTCTTAGGGCTTAAGACTTATGTTAAAGTCTTAGATCTTAGGTCAAATGTTTAAGGTCATATACATACAGGTCCATGGTATAATGCCTTAAATGCTTGGGATTGGGGTTGGTCTAAATTATGAGGCCTTAGGTCCTCATTTAAATTCCTTTTGCTGTCCTAGGGTATCGGTCTAAGGTCCTAGGTTTTAGGAATAAGACCATGGGTTTTCGTTCTAAGTTATGGTGTAAAAGCATAAACATTCTCTTTTTCGAGACGAAACAGTAATAACTGCACACAGTTATTAAAGGCCAATCTTCGCCCAGCTATAGATGAAACAACCACAACTGCACACGGTTTTAAACGAGTACAAAACCTTGGGATGTGGCCTTAGGTCCAGGTTGTAGTCCATGGGTGTAGGGTCTTAGGTCTAGGGTCTAAGAACTTAAAGGCCGACTTTCTTCTAAGTATAGACAAATTAACCACTGCACACGGCTTAAGAGGAATACTAGACCATGGTGTAAGGCCTTTGGTCTTAGGGTCTAAGAACTTAGAGGCCGACTTACCTCTAGCTATAGATGAAACAACCACAACTGCAAACGGTTTATGCCGAGTACTAGACCATAATGTAAGGCCTTTGATCTTAGGGTCTAGATCATGGTGAAGGACCCTAGCTCTTGGGTCTAGACCTAGGTGTAGGGCCTTAAGTATTGGGTCTAGACCACGGTGTCTGTTCGGGGATCGTGAATTGCGATTAACTTGTAAGTTTTCAAGTCTTAACCCTATGGTTTTAGGTCTTGGGTCTAAGAGCTTTAAAACCTAGCCCATGGTGTAGGGCCTTAGGTCTTGGGTCTAAGTACTTAAAAGCCTAGACCACAGTGTATGGCCTTAGGTCTTGGGTCTAAGTACTTAAAAGCCTAGACCACGGTGTATGGCCTTAGGTCTTGAGTCTAAGAGCTTAAAAGCCTAGAAAACGGTTTATGGCCTTAGGTCTTGGGTCTAAGTACTTAAAAGCCTAGACCAGGGTGTATGGCCTTAGGTCTTAAGTCCAGCCCATGCGGACCGCCTTAGGCATTGAGTTTTAGTGCTTAAAAGCCTAGCCCACGGTTTATGACTATAGGTATTGGCCAAAGTACTTAAAAGCCTAGACCAGTGTGTATGCCCTTGGGTCTCGAGTCTAACCCATGCGGACCGCCTTAGGGCTTGAGTCTAAGAGCTTAAAAGCATAGACCAGGGTTTATGGCCTTAGGTCTTGGGTGTAAGAGCTTAAAAGCGTAGACCAGGGTGTATGGCCTTAGGTCTTGGTGTCTAAGTACTTAAAAGTCTAGACCACGGTATATGGCCCTAAGTCTTGGGTCTAAGTACTTAAAAGTTTAGACCACGCTGTAAGGCCTTAGGTCTTGGGTCCACAGTGTCTGTTCAGGGGTCGTGAATCGCGACTCCCTTGTAAGTTTTCAGGTCTTTACTTTATGGCCTTAGGTCTAAGTACTTAAAAGCCTAGACCAGGGTGTAGGGCCTTAGGTCTTGGGTATTAGAACCTAAAAGCCTAGACCAGGGTGTATGGCCTTAGGTCTTGGGTCTAAGAGCTTAAAAGCCTAGACCGAGGTGTATGGCCCTAAGTCTTGGGTCTAAGAGCTTAAAAAACTAGACCACGGTGTAGGGCCTTAGGCCTTGGGTCTAAGTACTTAAAAGCCTAGAAAACGGTGCAAGGCCTTAGGTCTTAAGTCTCAGAGCTTAAAACCCTAAGCCTAGACCACGGACCTTAGATCTTGGTTCTAGACCCTAGTGTAGGGCCTTAGGACTTGGGTATAAGAACCTAAAAGCCTAGACCACGGACCTTAAATCTTGGTTCTAGACCCTGGTGTAGGGCCTTAGGACTTGGGTATAAGAACCTAAAAACTTAGCCCACGGACCTTAGATCTTGGTTCTAGACCCTGGTGTAGGGCCTTAGGACTTGGGTATAAGAACCTAAAAGCCTAGACCACGGACATTAGATCTTAAGTATAAGAACCTAAAAGCCTAAACCACGGACCTTAGGTCTTGGTTCTAGACCCTGGTGTAGGGCCTTAGGTCTCGGGTATAAGAACCTAAAAGCCTAGACCACGGTCCTTAGATCTTGTTTCTAGACCCTGGTATAGGGCCTTAGGACTTGGGTATAAGAACCTAAAAGCCTAGAACACGGACCTTAGATCTTGCTTCTAGACCCTGGTGTAGGGCCTTAGGACTTGGGTATAAGAACCTAAAAGCCTAGACCCCGGACCTTAGATCTTGGTTCTAGACCCTGGTGTAGGGCCTTAGGTCTTGGGTATGAGAACCTAAAAGCCTAGACAACGGACCTTAGATCTTTGTTTTAGACCCTTGTGTAGGGCCTTAGGTCTTGGGTATTAGAACCTAAAAGCCTAGACCAGGGTGTATGGCCTTAGTTCTTGGGTCTAAGAGCTTAAAAGCCTAGACCGAGGTGTATGGCCCTAAGTCTTGGGTCTAAGAGCTTAAAAAACTAGACCACGGTGTATTGCCTTAGGCCTTGGGTCTAAGTACTTAAAAGCCTAGAAAACGGTGCAAGGCCTTAAGTCTTAAGTCTCAGAGCTTAAAACCCTAAGCCTAGACCACGGACCTTAGATCTTGGTTCTAGACCCTGGTCTAGGGCCTTAGGACTTGGGTATTATAACCTAAAAGCCTAGACCACGGACCTTAGAACCTGGTTCTAGACCCTGGTGTAGGGCCTTAAGACTTGGGTATTAGAGCCTAAAAGTCTAGACCACGGACCTTAGATCTTGGTTCTAGACCCTGGTGTAGGGCCTTAGGACTTGGGTATAAGAACCTAAAAGCCTACACTACAGACCTTAGGTCTTGGGTATAAGAACCTAGAAGCCTAGACCACGGACCTTAGATCTTGGTTTTAGACCCTGGTGTAGGGCCTTAGTACTTGGGTATAAGAACCTAAAAGCCTGGACCACGGACCTTAGATCTTGGTTTTAGACCCTGGTGTAGGGCCTTAGGACTTGAATAATAGAACCTAAAAGCCTAGACCACGGACCTTAGATCTTGGTTCTAGACCCTGGTGTAGGGCCTTAGGACTTGGGTATAAGAACCTAAAAGCCTAGACCACGGACCTTAGATCTTGGTTTTAGACCCTGGTGTAGGGCCTTAGGACATGAATATAAGAACCTAAAAGCCTAGACCACGGACCTTAGATCTTGGTTCTAGACCCTGGTGTAGGGCCTTAGGACTTGGGTATAAGGACTTAAAAGCCTGGACCACGGACCTTAGATCTTGGTTCTAGACCCTGGTGTAGGGCCTTAGGACTTGGGTATAAGAACCTAAAAGCCTAGACCACGGACCTTAGATCTTGGTTCTAGACCCTGGTCTAGGGCCTTAGGACTTGGGTATTAGAACCTAAAAGCCTAGACCACGGACCTTAGAACCTGGTTCTAGACCCTGGTGTAGGGCCTTAAGACTTGGGTATTAGAGCCTAAAAGTCTAGACCACGGACCTTAGATCTTGGTTCTAGACCCTGGTGTAGGGCCTTAAGACTTGGGTATTAGAGCCTAAAAGTCTAGACCACGGACCTTAGATCTTGGTTCTAGACCCTGGTGTAGGGCCTTAGGACTTGGGTATAAGAACCTAAAAGCCTACACTACAGACCTTAGGTCTTGGGTATAAGAACCTAGAAGCCTAGACCACGGACCTTAGATCTTGGTTTTAGACCCTGGTGTAGGGCCTTAGGACATGAATATAAGAACCTAAAAGCCTAGGCCACGGACCTTAGATCTTGGTTTTAGACCCTGGTGTAGGGCCTTAGGACATGAATATAAGAACCTAAAAGCCTGGACCACGGACCTTAGATCTTGGTTCTAGACCCTGGTGTAGGGCCTTAGGACATGAATATAAGAACCTAAAAGCCTAGACCACGGACCTTAGATCTTGGTTCTAGACCCTGGTGTAGGGCCTTAGGACTTGGGTATAAGGACCTAAAAGCCTGGACCAAGGACCTTAGATCTTGGTTCTAGACTCTGGTGTAGGGCCTTAGGACTTGGGTATAAGAACCTAAAAGCCTAGACCACGGACCTTAGATCTTGGTTCTAGACCCTGGTCTAGGGCCTTAGGACTTGGGTATTAGAACCTAAAAGCCTAGACCACGGACCTTAGAACCTGGTTCTAGACCCTGGTGTAGGGCCTTAAGACTTGGGTATTAGAGCCTAAAAGTCTAGACCACGGACCTTAGATCTTGGTTCTAGACCCTGGTGTAGGGCCTTAGGTCTTGGGTATAAGAACTTAAAAGCCTACACAACGGACCTTAGATCTTGGTTCTAGACCCTGGTGTAGGGCCTTAGGACTTGGGTATAAGAACCTAAAAGCCTAGACCACGGACCTTGGGTCTTGGTTTTAGACCATGGTGTAGGGCCTTAGGACTTGGGTATAAGAATCTAAAAGCCTAGACCACGGACCTTAGATCTTGGTTCTAGACCCTGGTGTAGGGCCGTAGGATTTGGGTATAAGAACCTAAAAGCCTGGACTACGGACCTTAGATCTTGGTTCTAGACCCTGGTGTAGGGCCTTAGGACTTGGGTATAAGAACCTAAAAGCCTCCACGGACCTTAGGTCTTGGTTTTAGACCCTGGTGTAGGGCCTTAGGACTTGGGTATAAGAACCTAAAAGCCTAGACCACGGACCTTAGATCTTGGGTATAAGAACCTAAAAGCCTAGACCACGGACCTTAGATATTGGTTCTAGACCCTGGTGTAGGGCCTTAGGTCTTGGGTATAAGAACCTAAAAGCCTAAATCACGGACATTAGGTCTTTGTCCTAGACCCTGGTGTAGGGCCTTAGGACTTGGGTATATGAACCTAAAAGCCTAGACCACGGACCTTAGATCTCGGGTATAAGAACCTAAAAGCCTAGACCACGGACCTTAGGTCTTGGTTCTAGACGATGGTGTGGGGCCTTAGGTCTTGGGTATAAGAACCTAAAAGCCTAAACCACGGACATTAGGTCTTTGTCCTAGACCATGGTGTAGGGCCTTAGGACTTGGGTATATGAACCTAAAAGCCTAGAAAACGGACCTTAGATCTTGGGTATAAGAACCTAAAAGCCTAGACCACGGACCTTAGATCTTGGTTCTAGACCCTGGTGTAAGGCCTTAGGACTTGGGTATAAGAACCTAAAAGCCTAGACCACGGACCTTAGATCTTGGTTCTAGACCCTGGTGTAGGGCCTTAGGACTTGTGTATAAGAACCTAAAAGCCTAGACCACGGTATATTAGGTATTAGGTTTAGACCAGTGTCTTTTCAGGGGGGGGGGTCGTGAAACGCGACCCCTTGTAGGTGTTCAGGTCTTAACTCTATGGCCTCGGTCTTTTTAAGAACCTTAAAGCCTAGACTACGGTGTATAGCCTTAGGTCTTCGGTCAAGTCCATGCGTTAGGACCTTAGGTCTTGAGTAAGATGGATGGAGGTTGGTCTTCAAATACTCCAATTTGAATCTGATAACCATTTCTGGTCATGATTTCATAATCAAAGAAAAAAGACCTCCTTGCCTAATGTTTGCTCAATACATGGGGGGCTGTGAATCGCGGCCCCCTTGTAAGTTTTTAGATCTTAAGGTTTTATGGCTTTGTACTAAGGTGTCAGGCCTTATGTTTACATCTTAGTCCAAACACATTAGGTCCTGGCTGGGGGCTGATAGGTCTTATACACAGGTCAAAGCTTTAGCCTCTAGGTTTTTGAGCTTTGGACTCAGTTGCAAGGCCTTAGGATTAGACTTTAGGTTCAACACATTAGGCCTAAGCTGATAGATAATAGGCCCTACTCACAGGTCAAAGCCTTAGCTGCTAGCTTTTAGGTCTTTGGACTCAGGTGCAAGGCCTTAGGTTTACATCTTAGTGCCAACACATTAGGTTTATGCTGTTGGCTAATAACTATTCACAGGTCAAATCCTCAGCTGCTAGGTTTTAGGGTTTTGGACTTAGGTGCATGGGCTTAGGTTTAGATCTTAGGTCCAGCACATTAGGCCTACGCTGATGGATAATAGGCCCTATTCACAGGTTAAAGCCTTAGCTGCTAGGTTTTAGGGCTTTGGACTCAGGTGCAAGGGCTTAGGTTTAAATCTTAGTTCCAACACATTAGGTTTAGGCTGTTTGCTAATAGGTACTATTCACAGGTCAAATCCTTAGCTGCTAAGTTTTAGGGTTTTGGACTCAAGTGCAAGGCCTGAGGTTTAGATTTTTGGTCCAACACATTAGGTCTAAGCTAAACGCAAATAGGTCCTATTCACAGGTCAAAGCCTTAGCTGCTAGGTTTTAGGACCTAAGTCCAAGGCATTTCATCTTAGGAACCATGTGTAAGGCCTTAGGTTTAGATCTTATGTCCAAAACATTAGGCCTAAGCTGATAGATAATAGGCCCTATTCACAGGTCAAAGCCTTAGCTGCTATGTTTTAGGGTTTTGGACAGGTGCAAGGGCTTAGGTCCAGCACATTAGGCCTACGCTGATGGCTAATAGGCCTTATTCACAGGCCAAATCCTTAGCTGCTAGCTTTTAGGGCTTTGGACTCAGGTGTAAGGCCTTAGGTTTACATCTTAGTGCCAACACATTAGGTTTAGGCTGTTGGCTAATAGGCCCTATTCACAGGTCAAATCCTTAGTTGCTAGGTTTTAGGGTTTTGGACAGGTGCAAGGGCTTAGGTCCAGCACATTAGGCCTACGCTGATGGCTAATAGGCCCTATTCACAGGCCAAATCCTTAGCTGCTAGCTTTTAGGGCTTTGGACTCAGGTGCAAGGCCTTAGGTTTACATCTTAGTCCCAACACATTAGGTTTAGGCTGTTGGCTAATAGGCCCCATTCACAGGTCAAATCCTTAGCTGCTAGGTTTCAGGGCTTTGGACTCTGGTGCAATTCCTTAGGTTTACATCTTAGTGCCAACACATTAGGTTAAGGCTGTTGGCTAATAGGCCCTATTCACAGGTCAAATCCTTAGCTGCTAGGTTTCAGGGCTTTGGACCCAGGTGCAAGGCCTTAGGTTTACATCTTAGTTCCAACACATTAGGTTTAGGCTGTTGGCTAATAGGCCCTATTCACAGGTCAAAGCCTTAGCTGCTAGGTTTTAGGGTTTTGGACTCAGGTGCAAGGGCTTAGGTTTAGATCTTAGGTCCAGCACATTAGGCCTACGCTGATGGATAATAGGCCCTATTCACAGGTCAAATCCTTAGCTGCTAGCTTTTAGGGCTTGTCTACTGCCTTGGGCCTTAGGAATTAGATCTTAAGAGGTTAAACTGGGTTAAAAATTGGAGAATTTTGGCCTAAAAATGTGTCTTTGAAGGTAAAATTGCAATTAAAGTTAACTTTATAGGGGGCTGGGATGTTGGGCAATTCGCCTTTCAATATCAATTTTTATGGATCGGAAATCCTGAAAAATGTTGGAAAGTTGACAAAAAAGTAGGCCAAAATCACCGAAAACCGGTATCTATTCATTTACATAGGGTTAACTTAGGAGTTCTCACACTTCCTTGGATTAATTTCTGGATTAGATTCACCACAAGGGGAGTCGGTAACTTTTCATTTAAAAACTATAGTTAACTTAAGAGGGCATCTCATAGTTCCCTGGATTAAATTCAAAATGCTCCTTGTACTGCACTGTCTGAAATCCTGAAAAATGCCCTGAAATGGGCTGATATTTGGCCAAAACCAATCAAAATCCGGTAAAAAACCAGGCAATTTGAAGCTGAAGGGGGTAAAAAAGGACCCCTGATCAAATGAACAACTGGATTAAATTCTAAGTGCTCCTTGAAATCAGTATCTGAAAATCCTGAAAAATGCCCTAAAATGGGCCGAAATGGGCTGATATTTGACCAAAACCGGCCAGAATCCGGTCAAAAACCGGTTAATTTGGAGCTGAAAGCGGTCAAAAAAAACTATGAGTGTTCCCTGGATTATATTCAAAAAGTGGTCATTTGAAGCAAAAAAGTGGTCATTTGAAGCAAAAAGTGGTCATTGGAAGCAGAAGTGGTCATTGGAAGCAAAAGTGGTCATTTGAAGCAAAAAGTGGTCATTGGAAGCAAAAGTGGTCATACGAAGCAAAAAAAGTGGTCATATGAAGCAAAAAAAAGTGGTCATACGAAGCAAAAGTCATCAAAAAAACTATGAGGGTGCGCCAGAACCGCCCTTCTATATCTACTGACTCATTATAAGTGTTTTTGATGTTTCTGCTAGTTGTTTCAAAACTTTACTGTTGTAGTTTTAAAACATTTTAAAAGTCTTTTAGATTACTCTTCACAGATATAATATGGTTAGTTAATTGTTAAAAATTAAAATGTTTATATCTGCATGGTAACAACAGCTTTAATATCGTAATCACTATCACGAGCTAGAAACGTGAAAAATATTCATCTATTTTATATAATAATTCTGCTATCGAAATTTTTTTAGCAAAATTGTGGGTGTTTTACAAACTACAGGAAGGTGGTAGGGGTCTCAAATTAAAGGTCTCTGTCCCATGCACGAGGGAAAATTATTGGCGCTTCCATAAAGTTTCCATTAAATGAGAAATAGCGTAAAACTTCCTATATAGGAATAGCATAGGGATTCAAAATCGTATGCTTTGTGTAAATTAAAAAATTGTTATGGTTTAATTTCAAAACGAGAGACAGATCATAGCATTGATTGAAGAATGATTAATAAATAACCAACTGACAAAAAGTATAGGGTGGTAATACTATAATAGGACGTTTAGTGGCTTTGAGTGACTAAAAATTCTTAAATTATATTTTCTGAAACGTTCCCCTGAAAGATTTTTCTGAAAGATTTTCCAGTACAGTGATTTTAAAAAGTCTGCTTTTTTTACAAGGAATCAAGTGTTTTGATTAGGAGGGACGAATATTGACAGTGAGTGAAGATGATCTACTTTGAGGGGCAGTGTTGGTGACTAAATATAAAAAATCTGACAGAAGCGAAAACATCCATTTATTTTTGGGCAAACAAGTTCAATGAAAGAATATGATGAAAGTATTGAAAGTTTACTGACCCTGAAATGGGTGCTGAGCATCCGTCTCGGTTTCTCATTGCTGTTTTCTATGTTAAATCAATAGGCCGTCATAGCTCAAGGGGTATGATTTCTTTCAAAAACTTATTTTTCATCGATATATAGGTTAAACATAGGCAAAATGAATACAAATGGCCTGCCTTGTAGAAAAGGAGTGTAAAGAGTCCTTTGGAGGCAAATGGCCTATCCAAGCGGTATTTTAAAAATACTAAATATAGGCTATAAAATTAAAATGGAATATTCTGGAAACTTTCATAATAAAAACCAGTTATCAGCTATGGTTTGAGCTATTTTAATTTTGTGATTAGGGGCTTTTGCCCCTATGAGCCAGTGCACAAAAAGCAAAAGAAATATATAAGCTTCTGCTCACCTCTCATACCTTTCCTGAAGATGCCGACGATATTTTTTTGTATATTAAGGCGAATATGAATGGACGAAGAGTGCCTTTAATGCAGTTTTGTGTATTTCTTCGTGTAGCCTTTAGCTGAAAAAATCAACTAATTTATCTGTTAGGATCGTCCAATGAACAAAAGCAGTTGGGTCCAGATTCGAAATCCTTGATAAGCCTCCAACTTGTCTCAGAATAACTTCAATAAAGGAGCCGCAAAAATATTTTAAATTATTCTGCGTAAGTATAAATAAAATATTCTCCTGCAGTTGCATAAAAACTGTTGAAATATGATTGTGAAGTTATCAGTTTCCTGACATCAATGCGCTTATATTTGTTTTGAATAAATTAGTCTAAAGAAAATTCTGATCTTAAAACTGTTACAATTCAAACTGAAACAATTTAGAAAGCAAGCTACGTATAAAATATTCAAACTTCTCTTGTACGACTATTGATATAATTTACGCTTTAAAAATTCACTTTATCGTTGATATATATGTTGATTTATTGATTTATTTTGAAACTCTAATAAAAACATAATTTATAAAATTATTAAGAAAAATAACAAGATGATTATGTAATAGCTTTTTAACACTACGATGTTACTCGTATCTCCATAGAAGCACACAAGATTCAGCACTAAGATGTCATCATAGTCAAAACTGTAGCGCGATCTTACCATCAACGTTTAACTACCGGTACTAACTTGAGTAACTGTATACATTTTACAAATAAATGATCTCTTTTCATATAGTTTATCAGGTTCTAAAGTAGTTCATTGCTTAAATTGATTTTCTCTTATATGAACCAATAAGACCTTGTGTTGGAGACAGGAGACAGTGAAAGGTGACTCATGTAGGGTTAAGGGTTGGAGAGGGGAGAGTTAGCGTGTTCTGTGTATAAATGTATAAACGCGGTCACGCCAACTGAGTCATACTGTAGTTATTGGGCTGTAAACTGACCCTTGTTGTGTTATAGTCAATAAGGAAAAATCTGAAAGAAAATTTTTGATTTTATTTGTTTATTTATTTCTTAAATATGTTTAATATTTTTGAGCCCATGAAAATAGCTTGGTACAGTATTTAATTTGTTATTCCCATAACATAAATGTATCTATCTTCTTATTTCTATAAGGGTTTCGTCTGTTACGTCCTTTTTTCTCTCGACCTACTCAACCGATTTTTAAGATTGAGGTGTCATTTTAAAGCTAAGGATATACCGCAGAGACGAATCGTAATTAAAAAGGTCATATTGTTTCGGGCTTCGCCCCCCTGGCCTTTGATTTATTTCTAGAGGGCGCTTTAAAATGTTGACCAACTTTTATTGCAAGTTCTTTAATGTCAATTGTAATTTAACAGCTGATTACCTTCAGATGAATTTTAAAAGCCAGATAGTAAAAAAAATTGACTTCTGTCACTTCATAATCAACATTCACGTACGTTAGATGAGTTTCACTCATACAGAATCATGAAATGCGCAATTTGCGCACGGGCCACCTCGTATATTTTATATTTACATTACCTAAAATTCCAACACATATGCAATCGATTCGTGTAATCTGTTATTACTGGGATGGATTCAATATTTTCTTACGGTGAAAGATTTTTGTAATAAACTACCCTAAGAACACAAGAACTCAGTAATTAATGTAGAAACACCTCAATTCACCCGCATCAATTAGGAAATTGCTGGCAAACCAATATTGGGGTTGGGAGCAAACCTGCTTCATACGTGTGATGACTACATGCATACAAGCTATCATGTTATACGTTAGAGAAATTATGCTTACGAAACAATGCCTTGAGTACACTTTGATTTGAAGGAAATAATTTATAAAAATACAATTGAATATTACTTTTTAATTAGTCTGTCGAACAAATTTATAGTTTGGAAATTGGAATTTTTAAAGAAACTATGAAAAGTTTTAGATATACAATTAACAGTTGTGTAAAATATGGGATAAAACGAATTAAAATTTCAACATTATTCCTAGTACCATGTTAACCGAGCCTTTCTCGTTAGTTTTAATTCAATTTTAGAGTGTCATGGTAGTAAGGCTATTAATTTTTACCAAAACCAACTATGCTCCACAGTTAACAGCTCTTTCAAAAAGACTACTTAACATTAATGTTCCTTTATTTTTGTATACTCTTCGTTATTTCCTTACCAAAATAGCAACCCATAAGACCAATGTTGAAAACTACGATTTTTAAACTTAAGTTTAGACCAAATCCAATTTTCCTGGGATTCAGGCGGTTTCTAAACTTATTTTTGGCTGATACACTCTTAAATGCAAAGTTTAAATAAAATCTACCCGCTAGATTTCGAGATTATGGAACACAAATCCCTTCAGACATTGCTCGTACTAAAATATAGGATTGGGGATAAACAGCATTTAATATTTATGTTAGTTTAACACTAACACTTTCTACACTAACATTAACGTTTGAGTACAGCCAAGCCAAAGTTTTCCAGATAAGTGAATGTTTAGCACAATCTTGACCCATATCAAACTTTGGTGTGTAATGGAAAAACTTATTTGATAGAACTTTTCTGTAGGAGTTGATGACTTTCTACAACCTTACAAACGAGAGTTGATGACATTACAAATTGGTGCCGTAGCCTACTCTTTCTAAGATTTAGCCATTTATTTTAATATAAGTTTATCAATTTATAAAATTATGATTAAATTATAATTTGTATGATATTCAATTCAATATAGGTTTTAAAATTCTACTTCTTTAATAAAGAGTAATATAACAACACTGAAAATTATTGAATGAAGTAATTATACTAATGTTTTTTTTATTTTTTACAAATATATCACTCCTTTCGATTCATACTAGACTTTTATTTTATATACGAGTATATAGTATGGTCGGCCTACTTTGTTGAAATTATCTTACTATCACGTTTGCTACCAGCCGCCGCATATATGCGGCAGTCAGGCCACTCCCACAGCCCACCAACAAAATCATGTATTCTTCCCTGTAGACCGGTCCTAGTGGCTGTGACTTGTGCCACAGACCACATATAGAATCAATAAAACTGTCCAAAAGTAATGTAAATCAAAATACTCACTCAAGATAACGATTTTTCGCTTCTTTATGACCCCCATTTTAAACAGTAGAATTGAAATGTGTTTGTTTTTTTTTTATTCCAGCAACAAGAAAAATTACATAACTACCATTATCTCTAGTTTTGCTATACAACATTTTACTCCCATGTTAAGTTTATATTCCGTGGAATTGAATAAATAAAATAAAATAAATTGTGTCATAGTTTTGCATTAAGAGATGCAAAACGTTTTTATATAGGCCTAATATAGGTTTCGACAGTAAAACACCATAGTGAAAGAACAAAGAGAGATTGTCAATACAGTATATTGCCCGATGTTGTAAAAGTTTTATTCTTCCAGGGTAACATTTGAACAAGCTTTATATCCTAATCGAACTGCGAACTTCTTTCTCGTTGAACAAAAACGTATGACACCAATGACTTAATAGTTTAAGAAAGTCAATTAGATAAAGCAAACTAAACTTAACTATTATAATTATCGGAAAGATTTCAATGATGATAATATAGCAATAAGCAATCCTGTTACCTTCAAAATACTATAACGTTATCACAAAATTTTTTATGAAAGAATTTTTAAAGGCTTTCATTCAACTCTGAACATTTCACTACAAAAATTATAAATTTTCAGGCGAAACGATTGAAACAGTAAAAATATTTTTTACAATAAAGCAAAATGGTAAATTACAGTGGTCAAAATCCGTTATAATATGTCAATAAGCTTATTTTTCATGTCTGGTTGTTTGCAATGGATTTCTACTGATTCGTAACCTAACATAACCGAACATCAAATAAGTTATCAAAATATGTTTACGTGACGTAACGAACTTTGACGTAAAGTAACGTGGATCAGGGTAGGTTGTATTATGTTAGGTTAGATTATATAAAGTAATTTAACAAAATACAGCGTTTTGTACGCATAACATAAACTAACCAAACATAACCTAGCCTAATCAAACTTGACACGGGAAATACAGTAAAGTAAAGCGATAACTAGGTATACAACGCAGTTGTCTGCTTGCAATATTGAGCGGAGCGACTGTTTTTTAAATCAATAATAGAAAATGTTTTATATTTAATTCAAGTGAGCTCGTTCGCTACGCTCACTCGCTTTTGGGTCGGCTCTTTTAGTCAATTTAGTTCGTTCGCTGCGCTCACTCACCTTTTGGGTCGGCTCATTCGCTGCACACACTCGTCACCAGATTTAGGTTGTTCGCTGCGCTTACTCGCCACAAGTCTGCAATACTCTAATAATTTTTGATTACGCAGGTTTGCTGCGACGGCGTACAAAGGTAAACAAACCACTAAAATAAACAAAACAACAATTTCACATAAAACTAATGTATTCACAAACAGCTGATAGTAACAGTCTGCAGTTAAATTTGATCGTAATAACAGATGTATAATCAACACACAGTAAACAAACAAAAACAAAAAATATTTCTCCTATTAAAATAACATGGTAACTTTAAAGGGCCGTAGGGCAGAACTCTTATGTCCGATTTGGACAATTTTAGATTTATACCTTCCCATAGATGGTTACTATGACCGAGCAAAATTTCGTGAGGATCACTCCAGCCGTTCAGGTAAACAAAAAATCCGTACGTGTAAATAAAAGCCAGAGTGTAGTATAGGAGCTTCGCTCGCTCCGCTCAACTAAGTTTTATCTAGTACATTAAATAGCATTTGTTACGTTAGTTAAGTTTTAAAATTGGTTTTTGTTGTTATTCAATTAGATGACTTAGTGAAAACAATATGAGAAAGATAACAGTGACCACAATACCGGCCAGAATTTCCTTAGATTTTATATTAATGGAATATTAGTTCTGTTACCCTGCTACATTGTTTTATAAGGATTTGAGATCATGGAATAAAGAGTAAGTGTTGACGGCATATACAGTAACGGATTTGATCCCCATAAAAACTTGTATTAATAAGTTATTAATGTTAATTAGGGAACCTAAAAAGCGATACATAGATAGTCACCCTGTTTAGCTACAATGTGATTCGGACATTAGATGTCGCAACCAGATCCTGTGTAGTGTCTGACAGGACACAGGCTAATTGTCTATAATCGCCCCCGACATATCCGCCGGTTGTATGCATCGGTCCCGACACGACACTGCAGATATGTCGGTGTGTAATTGTATGCATAAGCTTGCTGTTCTTGTTGTTATCAGTACTAATTTGTGCTAGCCACTGATTGCAAATACTCATGACTGTCATTAGGCTTATAATTTTATTATTACTTGGTTAATTGGATTAATTTTACTTACGGAAAACACTTGAACTATTACTTTTACAAAGTGTGACTACATGATTTATTAGTTTTAAGTTTTTGGTTGTAATGGTTATAATTCACACCATGTTTTAAAGAGGAATACGACTTTCTAGTAATGTCTTGCAATAAAAAAGTTACATTGCAATGTATTACCAATGATAAAAAAGATTTCACTCTACCTAAAATTTAACTACACACTAACACACTTATTCGTATGTAATATTTTATTTTAATAAAAAGCCAGCCATGGAAAAACGTAGGTTAAAAATACTGTAGTAAATAACTTTGATACGATTTAAGTAAAGTCAACGATTTTGATAGGAATTTTTTTTGTTTATATACGCTGTTTTAAATGGATACATAGTAAAGAATCTCAACTCAGCTTGGTGCTATGTTCTAACAGAGAATCGGTTAGTCTACCAGTTATCCATTAGTATATTGTAAATAAATTTTCTCGTAAAATTAAAATATTGAAATTTCATACATATTGATTTTTTATTTTACTGAAAATATATAAGTCTTGCATCAACAAACAAGGCTGCAAAAGCCTCTAAGCTTGTTTGCAGCTTTAAAAGAATCTATAATTATTTACCTAGACCTACAAACAAGTATCAAACCAACAAATCGTTGTCTTACAACTTATAGTTTATTGAATAATCTTTTAGTCTGCAGTACCGGCCAACTTGGATTTTTATTCTAGTAAGACAAATGTTAAATTTCAAACTTCCGCTACGGCTTTAAAATTTGGCGAAACAATTTTCTTTATGTCAATATAAAGGAATATTTGAAGACCTAGGTAGGGCCCAGTTAAATCAAAATCACGATTATAGAGCAATTTTATGAGCATAGTGTCGTTAGTTATTGTGGACGGAATCGTTATTTAACGTTTGACACCTTCACGTCCAGCCCCACTGATGACTGAAATCTGTCATTTTTTGCTGAGTGATTCATGGAATCTGGAATTCACTTTACAGCTGTCACCCACGACTTTCTCGAATTTCGATATCACTAATCAAAGTAAATTTAAACTTAATTGAAATATTACTTAGTAATTTCTTAGTCTCTGAGAATTTTGAAAAGTTGGACACTCTTGAAATTGTTTATTGCTAAATTCGTCCACTGTCAAACAGAGTTTGTAAAAGCGATTCGATCGCTCGTACCGCCCAGCGAATGCTCACTTCACACTTACTGTTGTCTCGTAGTGGCTGAAGAAGCCTATCTACGACTGAAGAGACTAAAACAAAGTCGAAACAACAGAGCACACTTCCTCCTCAAAGGCGGATGACTTGGCACAGGCTCAATCTATTCAAAATTAGGGAATTGTGGCCAAGGTGGAGGCACAGTGATATAGGGGGCACTGAGGAATAGTGGGCATGGGGGCACAGGGGTATGAGGGCACGAAGGGGGTACTAGAGACGTTGGTGGCATGGAAGGTAGTTGGGCATAGGGGGGGAGAACTTCTGGATTAAAATTGGTATAAACATATGGGACCAAAAACAGTCTGCAACTTCGTCACTCTACTCCGATTGTTTGAGCTGTAGACGTCCATCCAAAATATTCCGTGTTATTTGTACAGTTTATTTGTAAATCGAAAGCTTATGTGATGTATGTGTGTATAAACGCAGTAACGCTATCCTAGATTCACGGTTATTTTTCGGTAGGCCTAACATGAACCCTGTTGTGGTGTAAGGTCAATAAGGTAAGGCCATACTGACAATCATACACAAAATATCCTTCATTCCTTAAAATTTAAAGATTCCTATTTTTTTTAAATATACTTTATAACCTCTTTCAGAACAAAACGTTTCGGAGTAGTTAGATGTTGAACGTTCTAGTGATTAAATAAGCTAGGGTGTAGTAAAAATGATTCGTTTGAAATATTTTCTCCTCTCCAAGAATTCATGAACTCGTCAATCAATACACCTCAGCCATCCCGCATCAATTAGGGAATTGCTGGCAAACCAATATTGGGGTTGACAGTGAACTTGTTACATATGCGTGATGACTACAAATACAAAATCTATTTCCAAAGAGAAGAGAAAAATATGCCTGTGAAACTTTTTTTAGGTAAAGAAAACTGTTTATACATTTTATTTTGAAAACTTTAAAAAAATAAAACATTTTCTTTTTATTTTGGTATTTTAACTACAACAAGCACTTAAGGAGGGGATTTTAAAAGTTTCACATACTTAAATCAATAGCTTTTTATAAATACTTCTTTGTCTAAAAAATATCATTTTTCTTCAAGAATTTTCAAATGGACTAATAGCTCCAAATTCAAATCCTTGTGAATTTACTACCTCTGGAATATATTTTTACTGAGGTATTATTTTAGTGTATGAATATTATCTATTATTTTCGTAATATTTACGCTGTAGTAGTCTCTTATTAGCTTTAGGCATATTATAATCAAATTTGTGAATTCTTGAAAAACTTTTAGGTTATCGAAAAAGTGGCAAAAACCTTAATCATCTGTGTGATCTACATTTCTAGAGTTAATTGGAGTTAAGCAATAAAAATTCCAACAAAAATAAATTTTTGTAAATTTCTATAACAAAAATATATAAGTCTAATTTAATGACAGAATTTTTCTCTCAGAGCTTGATGAGTAAATACTTCAACTTTCTAAGCAATGTTAAAAATCAAAGCTGTGATAGACCATTTGATATTTAGCATTTTATTAATTTTATTTAAACAATTTAAGATTTTCAAGAATATTTTACTTAATTGTTTACGGTATGAATACTTTGTGATGGGGATTTTCACAGAAAGTAAACGTTATAAATTTTACTTTCGTGGACCTAAATAGAATTACTACTTATTTGATGTTTTTCTCATACTATCTCTATTACTATTATCTTAATATTAACTCTGAGTTTTAATTCTGTTCTGCACTAAATATGAACAGTATTATGGTACAACTTTCGTACATGATGTAACTTACGAGTATCAACCTACCTATGACTGTAAACGGTGTTTTAAGTTACGTTTATTAAAATTTTTTTAATATTTTTAAATATGTTGTGTGGGTTTGAAAACTTTAAATTTGAGTTATATCTTTAAAGTAATTACATTACGAGGTTATTTTAATGTATAATTCGTGAACATTAAATGGATCGATGGATCGCATTGGAGTTAAAGTTGAAAAGCTAAAACCAAAAACTCAAATTAATTTAACAATCGCAGGATTTATAGATTAAAGTTGGTTGACGGTACATCAATTCTAGCCAGAAACCTCTGTACACATTGTGCTTGTAAAATATTCTGTTGACATGTCTATAGACCAAAGGTTTCAGAAGAATTGACAAGTGAAAATTAGTAAAATATCAAATAAATTGATGCAAGAAACTGCAATGACAATGTGTAATTTGGTGGTATATTGCACCGCATTATGTTCAAGACTATCTCTTCCAAAATGTCAGATAAATTCAATATTCGCATTATTATTTTATAGCTTCTGTTTGGATTTTTGTTAAATGTACTGATTCAAATCATAATTAAAATCCTGTTGTGAAATATGTCTAAAACTTCGTCTACAAGGAATAACCAAAATACAATTTCTAAACTTGCATATTACTACTCTTTTGATAAAATTATGATTTATAGTTTTTACGAGATAAATTCATAATTCCACCAAGCTCCTTAAAATTACGCAACAAGCAACAAAGTAGTGGATAAACATATGTCATTAATAAATTAATTTAAAAAAGTGAAAAGGCAGTTAGTGATTAAAATAAACACTATTTATAAATGAAAACAAATCCATTCCAAACATAGGCTATAACCTTTAGAAGGTTAGAAAGCAATATTGGGTAGGATTCAATATCGGTAGGTTGACAGCTGGCAACGTTATTGGTTCATCGCAACAGGGACCTACAATAATGTTATTGCTTAACTTTTGTTCATGACATTAAGTATAATTACCTATAGTGGACCCAATATAGAATCATTGATAAGTTGAAATTTACTGTTTATATCGTAATGTTTTAATTTTTTTTTTCGAGTCACACGAGGACGAGAATATACAATAATTCTAATATAAACTGTACACTTGTTATATTTATTTTAGATCAAACTTTTAGCAATTAAAAAATATAATTCTGTTTGATTTTGTAGAGCTACTCTTTCATTTTACCCTTCAAATTTTATTAGTAATTGTTGATGTATTATTGTTAAAAAATCATTGCGGACATTCACTGACTACATAACACTTCAGCCACACATGCTGGAGCCGCAATAAGTGGAGGCTGTACAATTCGGTGGTACAAAACCTTATATAAATTAAAAATGTACAAGATTTACATTACACACAAAATTATGCACCAAGGATGTTTATAAGTTTAGGAAGTTACAATTAGGTAATATCTTTACCATTAGTTTTCGAACATAAATTTTTACATTAATTTAATCTATACCTTGAAAGTGTTTTACATCTGTTGATTGTTATAGTACACTAAAAGGAAAAAAATCAATTCAAATGAAATATCTTGCCATGATGCATTGGCACATGACTTTTTTAATATATTAAAAGTAAATGTTTATCTAAGATTAGTGTTTAAATTAAATTTTATTATTTGTCTACTTCAATATCCAAAATGAACCCCCTCAGTCACCTGTGAGACAGCCCAGTATCTTATCACGGCGACATGGCGCATCGTTGCCCTAGTTTGCTCAGTCTTATACGTGATCTTAATATAAAGTTTGAGATTTATATTTGCAATGTCTTGTCCACACAGTGTCCCCATGCTACCTCTTTTGTTACAGGAATTAATTGATTTTCCTAATTTATTTTTCTCCCTGTACCTCAGTGGTGTAGTGGTGCGGGAACGCGTGGGAACGGCGTTCCCCACACTGGTTTTTGAAGATCCCGGAAAAATCCAGTGCCCCGTTCAGGGAAAATCCGGGGAAATAGCTAATTTATTTTTAAATACAAATATTAACTAAACAGTATAAAAATATTGAGAAATATTTCTATGCCAATAATAAAATGGAATACTTTTGTAAACACGATTTTACTATGTATCTGTTTCCAAAGATAACCTCACTCTCGCTTGAACTTTGTTTTATGCACAGAATACGGTATACGGTGGCCGGGCATCACTCTCCCGTCCTTCCACACCTACAGAAGAGGATGCATTTGCCGACTACTTGTAAACATGATTTTGTCAATCGGTCAATAACCTTTCATTGTAATTAATTACTCTGTTTTATGGATTTAATTTATTTTAGTTTCTCTGCTTTTATACTTGTATAGAGTATGTCATTTAAAATTTATGTTATGTATGTTGCTATTTTGGGGGTTAAAAATAAAAGTAGTTAATAAATTAATTAATAACCTTTTCTAAAACGACCTTTTTTTTGTGAAATAATAAAGTTTGTTAAGTATAAAAATATACTGGTGTTTTATTTTGATAAAACACCTAATACGAAAAGCTATTGATATCGTACACATTCAAGGAAATTTTATTTTAATTTTCAGGGAATTTTACAAACATATTAAGCGTTCCCACATTGGAAAATTTGCCACTACAACACTGCTGTACCTATATACAATACTTGCCCGTAGATACAATTTGGCATTAGGTATTTTGGTATTTATTTTTTCTTATAGTCTCGTATAAAAATGGAAGAGCTAATGCTGTTGAAGAGACGGACAATTCTTGTCTGTCAAATATACAGCTGAAATCTGAATAGAATTATTGTTTTTTTCCTCTGAGAATACATCATACTCCTACGCCTTCACCTCAAACACAAGTTTGCAGTTGTTGAGTTAGTTATAACTGTCAGTAAGGTATTGATTGTGCTATAAATGAAAAGAATCGCGTTTTAATTCACATCGGGCCTCGGGGCTACGCCCTAAAGGCGTTCAAATTTTCAATGTTAATCTTATGGGAGAAGGGTAATTGATTGAATCATTAGACAGCTGTTGAAATAACAAATGCTAGCAAATTAGGAAAGAAATGCTTCAGTTGTATTATATTGTTTAACTTATTTTAACTAATTTGTTTCAGACAGTCCAGATCAACTGAAAAATGTTGGTTGAATTTCAACCAAAAGGCAATCTCTGGTCTACATTAAACTTCAAAATCAAATCTGGTTCGAGTATCAATTTGGATTTTTTAAAGTTACAAAATATCGATTTTTTATTACTTGCCAGTTGTTGACAATTTCACCTAACAGTCAACCAACGAGACGGCGCCTGTAGACTGTAGCAATAAAATGCCTCAGTATCAGTTCAAATATACTGAGATAGTCCTGATGCTCCGTTGTGTGGTATGCGATTTTTAGCGAAAAATGTTACCCGACATTTTAAAGACAGGGGTTTTGAAACCTCAGATGATTTTCCAATCACTGTATAACTAACAAACTTTT
Source organism: Neoaliturus tenellus (assembly GCA_030545055.2). NCBI lineage: Eukaryota > Metazoa > Arthropoda > Insecta > Hemiptera > Cicadellidae > Neoaliturus > Neoaliturus tenellus. The sequence goes on from CM061533.1 coordinate 262,394,135, forward strand.
CATTTCAGTCTGATTTCTAAATGATTGGCCATATTAATTATCCACCTTGATTTCAACTGCACTTTGGACATGATATATTTTACATACAGACTATTTTATATCCTGCCAACATTTAAGGTTAAATTGAGGCGAGCGAAAGTTTTGTCAGTGGAGTGAATGTTTTACCAGCACAATCTTGACCCATATCAAACTTTGCTGTGTAATGGAAAAAGTTGATAGAACTTGTCTGTAGGAGTTGATGATTGGTGTTATTCTTACAGAGTTTACAAAATTTTTTAACATTACCTTTCTTTGGGTCAAAAATTGACAGTAAAAAATTTCATAAACTTTGTTATGAGAATGAAATCTGGTTTCAAATGACCTGGGTTCAAAGAGTTGACAGAATTGTTAAAGAAAACTTCAGATTCACCATTACTGCTTTGTCTACTAAATTTTTTAGATATTTTTGCTTTTTTAAAAACTTTTTAACTTTTTAAAAAAATGTTAAAACATTTTCCTTAGAATAAGACATTTTTGGCCGGCGGCAACTTTCTTTGAAGAGGCTATTGAAAAGCTTGTACACAGATATGACAAATGTCTCAATCTCTTCTGTAATTATGTCAAATAGTAACCTTAAGTGTACTAATCTTTTGTTGGTAAAATTATTGTTTTACATGATCTTGTCTGTTATTTAAAGCCTATCGGAGGTTGAGTAAAACGGCCTTCGTAAAAATAAAATGTATTTTTTGGTGTAAATTGAAAAATCTATACTAATTCTTTGAAAATGCACATTGAGTGAAATAAAATAATATTTTTACTTAATATTTATTTAATCCGAGTTAAGTCTCTACGTCCTCTGTCATAAGGCCGTTTCGTACCATGGTTTCGACCTGTGGTGGTTGGTAGTGGTAACTGAGGGGGTGGGGTGAGGGTGGGGGGATGATAATATCTGCGCCAAGGTGAAGAGCTTATCAAACACTGCAAGTATTTGTATATGTAAAGTGCTGCATCATTGCAGCAGTGCTATCTGCCTACTGGATCGTATGATCTCATAGATATGAAACATCTGTTATAATGTATGGTACATTAAATAGTTAAGATGTATAATGTATACGTTAAAAAGTTAATATGTAAAATACAAATAATTGTAAATAGACGAAATAAAAACTAAATAAATTCTGAACACTCTATTTTTTTACAAAACTAAAATCCGACTAGGGTCCGATGTCTTGTACGGTGTAATGTTCGGTACGATGCTCGGTCTGTTGTACGGTCCGGTGGAAAGTCCGGTAGTGTGTCGCCACCTTTAAAGACATACAGTAAATAAATAACACCACTGTAACGTTTTTAAAACCAGGATACAGAGAGTATTAATGTTTAAAAAAGTAGCAAAGCACACTTCTTCGTTTTTTCAAATTATTTTAATGTCATAATTTTTTTTTAAATAATTTAGTTTTTTTTCTTTGTTTTCCTAAATATTCAAATATTACAACTCGCGGACTTATAATAAGTTGATTAAATTGCACTTAAAAATAAGACTATGATAAAATTGCACTAGTATAAAAATAAGGAAATATGAAAAAGTGTGATGGCAATATATCCTTGTGTATATTTCTAAGCAGTTATTTTTACAAGCTGTTAAGTCGTTTTACATAGTCCAATTTCCCTTACCATATAGGATCAACACTTTTCCATTAACATTTAATGTGTAATAGTAAATAGTGTTATTAAACATTTTAAATATTTTTTATTTCATAGTTATAACTCAGCTACAAATTAAAAAATGTAATATAGTGTACTTTTTAAAAAACTAAGATATATTAAACCACCCGTCACAATAATCCTAAAACAAACAATAGTTGTGTTAGTGCAAAATCAATACATGATTCTGCAAACAGTGAAAACAAGAGCTTTGTTGTACTTCTGTGAATTTGATGTCCTCTCTTTTCAAACGTTTATCTGTGAACTTTGTCGATTACATTTCAAAAAAGTCCATGACCATAAAGAATAACATACATAATTAGAATTTGTACGTATAATATAGTGTAATGTTAAATCTTAAAAATAAAATACATAAAAAAGGTCCTATAATATGGATGCATACAAATTTATTGAGACATTAAAGAAAGAAGAGTGCTGGGTCTTTTTGATAAATAGATTGATTGGCGTAGTCTAAGTAAAAGTAAAATAAACCACTTTGAAAATAATTTTTACTACCGGCACTTAATAATTATACTAAAAAAATACCAGAATTGTTAAATGGGTTATTAATTTTGTAACAATAAAAAACTAAGTAGGTGGGTTAAAAAATAGTAGAACAAGAAATAGTTTTACAAAAATGCAATTATTATTTAATGGTAAGAGTAAACATGAAATACAGAATTACTATACAAGTGAGAGAAAAAGCTCAGCTGAATAAAAACACTGTTACTTGACAGTTCTCTGCACAAAAATAAACGCTGAAGACGAATAAAATTTTCCTTCATAAGCTGGCTTAAAACTGTCTTTGGAGACCGTCTCAGGTTTAAAAATATAAAAAGCTGCTTACGGTTGGTTGACACTTACGTGTAAGGGAAGTACATGCCATAAGTAAAAAATCATAAATACCACTAGGTAATATTTTATAAAAATATGGGAAAGTCAACATCCTGTGAAACATTGATGCTCCATGTACTTATTTGATATTTAAGTTACAAAGGCCGCTACCGCTGTTTACAGGTCATGTTTCTATTCTTTATTTTAGCATCTTTTACCTCTGCTGAAAAAATACATGATGTTCATGCTGTTGTTAAGGTATTTAATAACGGTTTTACAAACAATAAAAAAATATTGCATAAAACATAATAATCATTTTTAAATTTAATCAGAGTTTACCAATTTTATTTTGGCCTGTATCAAAGTGCATTAAGAGTTGGCAAACTAACACAGAAACATTTGTCACTATAAATACTACTATGAGCTTTAACTATAACAACAACCACAACTATAACTCTTTGAATTGAAACTTCTCGTCTAAAACAGCACCTAAAATAAAATCATATTAACCCAACATAATTTTTTTTACAAATGTCTTCTTTGCCTTCCTCTTTTGTATTACAACCTACTTCGATTAAAAATTATATGTTTCATTCACTTCTGCTCTTTGCAGAATCCACCATTTTCTTCAACCATGAGTAATCATTATCATACGTCCAAAATGTTAACACAAAAAATATTGATCATAATACATAGAGTATTTACAGAGTTAATTAACTCTCAATTTTTTAAAGAATTAAGGGGAACTAGGAAGGGAGACTTAAACAGAGCCGAAAGCTATTTTCAAACTTTTTATTATTATTGATTGTGAGTCAAGTGAAATAGCTAGAACTTTCTATAACTATCGTGGCAGTCCAGTACTTCGTTGGTACTAGCCTGTTTAATACTTTAGACTTATTTATTGATTTACAAATTTTTCACAAAAAGTATTCTCTTTTTGAGCGCCAAATAACCAAGGTGCGTGATCCAACAAAATTTTAACACAACACAACCCTTTCAAAACCTCTCAGGATAAATTTGTAGCATATTTTAACGGCAGAGTTCTTTTCAAGTGAAAGGATAATTTATCTTACAAAAATGAGACTTTAACGACATCTAATTAAAATTTAATGATGTACTGTTTTCCATTACACCAAGTGCTAAGGTATGAGATGACGTCACGCCCCTAGACCATTCTTTTAACATTCTCAAATCATCAAAAATTCTCAGATATAAATAGAAGATACATTAAGTCTGTTAAACTGTGATAATAAGATTATAATTATTTTATTATTGATTTTTTTACTTTTAATCTCCAAGGATCCTTTGTTATTTGTGCTATGTATCCCCCCCCCCCAAATTAACGCTAAGGTTATTTTTAAACGTGTATTTTGAGCAATGGCATTCAAATTATAACGTCATTAGATATATCTATGACTAAACGACAACTCTAATTTGGGCTTTAACTATTCAGGGGCAACCCATAAGGGGACATGGGGGGCAAGGCGTAGGCGAGTTATTGATTTACATCTAAAGGTAACAGTTTTAGCAATGAGATGTCACAGATAAAATTAAATTGCTTGATTTCGAGCAACCAGTACACTAGTATCCAGAATTTTAAAACTCTCTTACAGTACTGTACTTGTATTAGAACTGTTATGTAAACACTACTGTTAATTGTATGGAAGTTTGGCTCTTTATACACTCACTAAGGGGGTTAAATCTCGAGTATCGCTAGTAATATTTACGGGTATTTCAGTAAAAATCATGCAACATTTGAGACAACATCGTTTTTCAAGATTATTTGTCTGTAGAGGAAAACAGCGAAACAGATTGCAGTTACTTTTTTGGGATTTAAATTTGGAACGGTCCGACCTATTTGAAAAATGTATCATACATAAACAATTACTAGAATATACTAAAAATATTGTTTTGAATTAATTTTAAGACGAAACAATTAAAATATATAGTTTTTTATGTGACCAACAAATCAGACATTAAAAATAATATCTGACCACATTCAAAACCTTTTAGAGTAAACAAATTAATGCCAATCAAAGTATTAAGTAACTTAGTTATCTTCGAACACTGACAAAGAAACAGGATTGAATATTCTTAAGTGCCTTGCAGTGTCAGCCTCAAGAAGAGCAAAGAAGATGTCGTGTAGTGTCGTGGAAATTGAAGGAGCAGCCACGAATGTTGGAAGATTTGGTTGAATCTTAAGTGCGTACATTTCATTTTTGTTTTCGGTAATTCGTGGTAGTTCCAACCATGCGATTGCCATTAGATTAGTTTAGTTACCATTAGATTAGTTTTTATTCAACATTTACTTAGTAAAATTCAAACTTTTATATTTCGTAGAAAGATTTTGAGTTAGTACAAATATAACACAAATACAGAACAACTGCCAAATTGAAATCCTTCTTGACATTTTCCAGATTTATCATCTCAATATTTGAGATGGTACAGCTGAATATATGAATTTGAAGGTGTCTGCTAGTGCACATACCTCAACAGAAGACAAAATATGATTTGACACGAAACATCTTTTTATATCTAGTCTAATAATTGGTAAGTGTTTTCTAATGAAATTTTAAAGAAAACTCAAACTAAACCATCTAAATCAACTGTTTTATTATGTGAATTTCATGTTCCTAAGGCAAAATTATTATGAATGTGTTTTTATTTTCAGCTGAAAATAATGACAAAATGAATTAAGCCTACTGTAAACTTAAATGGGTTATTAATAAGATTTCCGAACATTTGAACAGCATTAGGGTTTACTAACTGAAAGTTAAAATTTTAATAACTTTAAACGTAGACTAATAAATAAAATTTACTCTTGTACGTATAAAAAAATAAGTGAGGAATATTAATATTTTATAGACTATTATTTAGCACATTTTTATATATTGTTAAGACTTTATTTCCTATTCATCGCGATTAGTTCCATTTTACGGAGATTATATTTTTACAACAAGAATCAATCATTTTACTAGTACATTAATGGACTCTACCTACAAAAAATTATGATGAATTGAATAAAAAATAAAATATAACGTACATATTTTGTTTGACATTGTAAAAAAAATAATAGTTCTCAATGATGCTCTTTACTTTCTGTGTTCATTGTAAGTATAGGTCACTGACTTACCTGAAGTCGTGTTCTATTAGTTCCTCAATAATAGAGAATTCAATCATAAATCAGACAATAATTTAGTCTAACTTTTTTCAAATTTTCATCGGAAAAGTTCTGTTTATTGAAATTATTGTGTTGAAGTAGTTAGTGAACTATTTCCTACGTTAATGTAGAATGAAACTACACTTTAGGACAGTTAAGGACATTTTATTATAAAAAGAGTCGCTCAACATTCGTGATAAATAATGTTAAAAAGCACATGATTAATTACTAAAATAAAATTATTTACATTGTTTATTAATAAGAAAAAAAGCTTCTAAAAAAAGCTTAACAATTGTCATTTTCCGACACTGAAATGCCAAAGTAGTCAGGGGGACCACATACTAAGAAAGTATACATATAGTAACATCCTTTTAAATGATTTATGAACGAATCCATAAGTCTGAACTTATGAAATTGTGTGTTTCAAACGTTTACAAAGCATCTCAATCTAAAGTGACACTGTTCAGTACACAGCTAGGTTTTTCTTTGTAAACTAAATTAATTGTTGGATATGTAAAATAAAATAAATATTTATTCTATTGAATATAGCTGTTAACCTACTTGTTTTCTGATCCTTCACCATTCAAGCGATTATAGTTCCGCTGTCAAATATCGTTTTATATTGAATCGGTGTAGCTAAAGACGTCCAATCGGTGACACTGTTCGATTGAATGATTTTCAATAGAAAAGGTTGTAGTGTTTTGCAAAGATTTATGTTAAAAGGAGCACTAAAATTTTTACTATACTGAAAAAAGTAGAGCCTTCCCAACATTTTGGTATGCTCACAAAATGTACATATGTAAGGAAAACGTGCTTTATTTCTGATATATGAATCTATGTGATTTTTTATTTCTCTATTCTACAATATACCGCAATCATTACTACTTTGTCAAGACACAGCTACATATTACTTGTAACCCATCCGATATTTTCCTCCCAATGATTTCCTGTTATGCATTAGACATTTATTTTCGAAAGGCGTGTTCAATTAGTTTCTCAATAACAGAAAAAAACATATCTGACAAAAAATGGATCACAGAAGACTAGCTTCATTGACATTCAAATGGCCGTCCACTACATGTTAGTTTGGATGAACGAGAGAGTACTGTAATATCCGAACCATATTTAGCATGGATCTCACCCTTGATTGGCAATATTATTTTTTACACATCAACGACAAGTATTTCCAAGGAATTATGAAAGATTAACAAGCAAAGGTATTAAGAAAGTTATTACAAGCGCATTACGAAAGATAAAAGCATTGAGTTCAGATCTATTTTGGGTGTACTAAAACTTTCACGAGTATTTAATATACATGGCTTTTGCTCGCTCGTGGTTTGTTTAATGTCTTGTTTCGATCTGAGGAGTCTAAGTGGTGTAATTTACATAAATAAACAGACGAGCGTGCGTTCTGAACCAACAACCAACAGCCGCGGGCGTCGGTCGCTTCGTCAGCACTCGTCACGTGACGAGAGACGGACAGGGCTTGGAGTATGCCTGTAAATAGTGATCTCAGTTCAAGGGAAACTATTCTGTGATGTATTAGTAACAAGATATAAAAATACTATTGTGTTTTGTGGTTCATATTGAAACCGATTACTGACGGTATTTAAGAGTCATCTTCACCTTTGGGCCAGTAGCCCATTGTTGGGCAATCGGCAATGTTAACCATACGACTTTTAATATGCAAAACATGGTATTTTATTCTCCTGTTTCGGCCGCCGTTTTTTAAGCGATTTTCTTTAAACTTGGTAAGTATTTAGTTGAATAGTTATATTAGGCCCCTTCTCGTTATTTTGAAAATTTAACAAATATTACGAAGGAAAATCGAATTATTTTGGGACGTCACAAAGAGTAATATTTTTAAATTTTCAAAATTTCGAAGTGTGAGAGGTATGATATAACTATTCAACTAAACACTTATACCAAGTTTAAAAAAAAATTGGTTGAAAAACGACGTCCTAAACAGAGGAATAAAATACCATGTTTTAGCATAAAAGCCGTATGGTTAACATTGCCGTTTGCGCAACAATGGGTTACTGTCAAAAAGGTGAGTTACCAATTGCTGTTATACAGGATTGTTCGATTGTATGAATTGTGTCTAATGGTTACTATTGATCACTTTTCAATGAGCTTTAGTACCTTCAAGCAGCAAAAGTAACTAAATCCGTTATTATTTAAAAAGTGTTTGTATTCATTTACCGTACTTGCAAAACTCTCTACTGAAACCGATTACTTACCGATTACTTAAGATCCCCCATTGATCGAAACTAGTATACTGTTGCTCGAAATCGAGCAATTTAATTTCATACAATACAAATGTTACTTTTAGCTCTAAATCAATCACATCCGACCAATCCAAGATTGTGAATATCTTTAATCACCAAAACTACATGTAACTAACAGTGATGTTTAAAATGCTTTATTCAATCCCAATGTTATTTAAATGGGGAATTTTGAAATTTCAATGGCGGGTAGCGTCTTTATTTTCAGTCCGATTCTAATCAGTTTTTGGCGAAAACAACTACAGACCAAGCCCTATCCAACGACACCAAAAACTTGAAAACTGATTGCTAACAGATGTTTAAAATGCTTTATTCAATCCCAATGTTATTTAAATCGGGAATTTTGAGATTTCAATGGCGGGTAGCGTCTTTATTTTCAGTCCGATTCTAATCAGTTTTTGGCGGAAACAACTACAGACCAAGCTCTATCCAACGACACAAAAAACTTGAAAATCGGTTGAAAATTGTAGTAGGAGTTCTCAAGACAAAAAAACCCTTAGCGTATTAAATAAGTATAGATTCGACCAAAACGCCAGTTGATCCAATTAGTTCAAAAATATGTCGTAAATAAAACCTCTAATGTTTTGCTATCATTTACTATTAAAAAATCTATCTAATTATCCAATAATCACCATTCTTCCTTAAGATTAAGATTGAAAATTTGAAAGCCTGTAGGGAGTAGCCCTGGGGAACGATGTGAATTATAACTGGATTCTGCTCATCTACAGGAAACTACCTTAAAGGAATGGCGAGTTTCTCCTATGATGAACACAAGCTGAGAAAAAAGAAACAATAAAATCATGTTTGTCTTCTTGTCCATACCATATTTTTAGGTACCTCTTTAGGGAGGTAACTTGTTCTCTCCGGTGCAGTTACCTGATGCGAGACGTATATTTCGCTTTCATTTCCGCAGGAAAGTATTTTCTGTCGCAACTAATAATATAAACTAAACTAACCTAACCTAACTTAATTCAAATATTTGAATTTGTATGTGTTACTGTGTAAAAAAGTCATCTCCTATAAAGCCTCCCTGAAATTTAGAAATAGATATTGAATTTTTTAAGCAACATTACTTTAAACTACGTTTACTACTTAGTAATTATTATGAATAAGTAAGCTTAATACGGTAATTGTTTTAATCAAGGTTAACAATTTCTGCTACGAAATAGGTTTGTTATTTTTTTTTAACTCGTAACTATAGTTTTAACGTCAATATTTAAAAAGGTAATGGATTTGCCAAATTGCACATAACTCATTTTGAAAATAGAGTGATCCTTTTTATAAATAATATTAGAGAACATAAAGTTTTTTTTTATATTACTTAATTAACTCTATCATAGTTTAATTTATAAACATAACTAAACAATCAAGAAATAATAAAAAATTATCATTTTTAAATTAACGGAATGATGTATAAATATTCCAGGGATCATGGATTGGTAACTACTGGCGGCAGAGGGACAAAAAAACGACAAAAACACTTCTATGACCAACAAAAAGAAAAACAACGGACTTTTATTATACGGTGTGTTTTTACCTTCAGATCTAGGTACTATATGACATTTTTTCTTCATGTACCATTAATATCGATAGGTTACCTATATTGTTATTTAGTCAGATGGTAGTCAAAATAATAAAAGAAAAAATCTGCAAAAAAAAAGATATGCAATTATCAAGATATGCAATTAAAAGATATGCAAAAAAAAGAAAAGATATGCAATTACAAAAATTTTACTTATAATAATGCAATTTAATAATGTCATCTAAACTGTCATAAACAACTAATATGTTCTAAAAACACCACACTATAAAAAATATTCAAAACATATTCATTTTAACTAATCGATTTCATTAGTCTTCAACTAAAAATTTAATGAAAATGTTTCTAGTACGATTTTTAGAATAATAAGCTCTGGACTTGAATAGTCATGATTCATTGTGTAACAATGCAAGTTTACTGTGTACAGTACATCAAAGAGTGTTTCGCGCATTTGCTTAAATAAACCAATGACAAAGAGGGTCGCATTCCGTGTTAATAAATAAATAAATAAAAAAAAAATAAATAAATAAAAATGTCTTTATTTATCCAGCGATTTTCAGTAACAACTGTTTTTCAAAATAACTTTCGTCCAATAAGTCTAACAAGTTCAAGCAAGTTACATAATTTACATAATAAATAAAAAAACAACAATAAATTAACTTAACAATAACATAATCGCTCAATTCAAGAAACAAAACATTTTACCCTCTGCTTGAATGTGACAAGAGACTGATCTTTGAGGCTCGCCGGGAGTCCATTGTACAATGACGGACCAAAATAGGCGAAGCCCCTTCTGCCAACCTCATGACTGATCCTCGGGAAATGGAGGAGCATGTCTTGCCGGGTGCTACGCAAAGCGACATCCCGCCGAAGGGAGAGTTTGTCACAGAGGTACTGGGGCTCTCCAACAATAAGAGCTTTGTGGACCAAACAGCAAGTCAGCACTCTACATACGGCATCCATGGGGAGCAGATGTAAAGCCTCTCTAAAAGGTGACACATGATCACGGCGGCTGAGACAGAACACAAACCTAATGGCACTGTTCTGAACCTTTTGTATTCTCCCCATATTCTCTTTCGAGATACTATTACCATATGCAGGATAGCAGTATTGAAAAACTGATAGAATCAGTGACTGCACAAGCTGAATTTTCGCTGCCTCTGGTAATAATTTCCTGAATCTGTACAGCCCTCTCAATCTGCCAACGGCACGCTGGATCGTTTGGTTAATGTGGTCAGAAAAGGAGAGATCTCTGTCCAATGTGACACCAAGAGTTTTTAGGCTGTCATTTGTCAAAAGAACTTCACCATTTAACATGATGGACAATGCTCTCTCGTTTAGAGACTGTACAAGATTCTGTGGGCCTATATAGATCGCATTGCATTTTTTTACATTTAATTTCAGGCCATTTTTGGCAGACCAACAAGAAATACTCTGTAGGTCATCATTTATGCAAGCAATCGCGTTGTCGACCGCCTCAGGGCAATAGGATAGCTGTAGCTGACAATCATCTGCATACATGTGGACAGTGCAATACTGTACACATCTTGGAAAATCAGATGTAAACAGGTTGAACAAAATAGGTCCAAGACAGCTACCTTGAGGTACACCTCGATCCTTTACAAGCAAATCAGACGTCTCATTTCCCACTCTGGTGACCTGCGCTCTGTGATCCAAGTATGACAAGAACCAGTTCACTGTGTCCCTGCCAAAACCGTAATAGTGCATCTATAGTGCACCAATAGTGTTGGTGCAATCGTTTTCCTGGAAGTTCATCTGTTTACTTGCCTTAAGTACTTGTCTGTTCTTTGTTACTTAGACTAAAGTAAAATGTCACAGTTGATTTTAAACTATATATTTCCAAGTAACTGGTAAGGAAATTGAGAATTCTTTTTATTTTAGTAACACATTCTATTATCTGCTGATATTCCTTTGCTGTTTCTTGCTCGGATAAAATCTAAATTGTTTGCTTTTTTACTGTGTATGTATATAAACAAAGATTTTAACAAAGCAATGAGTTCTACGTAGTAACACAAATTTTAAACATTTATTTTCCTTTATGCTTAAACTAATTTTTTATGAAAATTTTGTAAATATCTTCTTAATTATCCCCAGAAGGCAAGTCGTTTTTTTAATGAAACATTTTGTAATGACCCCAACACAAGCGCGCATATGGATGCCAATTTTGTTGAAAAAATCTGGGCCTAAACCTTTTGTATGTTTGTAATCTTTGTACGATATTAAAATGACGGTATGTTTTACAAAAAGTATTATTATAATGCAGTAAATGTTATTAATAGAGCATCTACTAATCATACATACTACAAGTATGTAGCTATAGTCTTAGTCAGTGATCAGCTGTTCCAAGATATTACCTTAGTAAAATGTTTACAGGAAGTAATCCGGACTGTTTTTATTGGAATCATAAAGTAACTGTTTGTAACTATTCGTTTATTATGTGCGCTGCTATATTATCTTCCATATTAAAACTATAAATTTGGTTGTATTTTAGCCCATTGGTCGATTAATTATTAATTTGTTAAATCTTGTTTATTAAGTGCAATACGGAAGGATCTATAATGATTATGTTAGGGCAGATTCAGAATTTTTTTTACTTACACAAACGTTTGAGGAAAACCTTAAATTATTAACAGGAAACATGTGATATGTTATGAGTTAGGTAAACTTTAAAAGAAAGATTTCATATTTATCCTTAAAAACTGACTACGTTAGACCACAGAAAAAAACACGATTAGCCTATAAAGTTCTGTGTCTAGCTTAAAAGACAAAACTGATAAAGGATTTATACTAAACATTCTTTAAAACAAATGTTTTCCATAAAAATATTCTAAACTCAACTCTGATTTTAAAATATTTCTCAAGATAGTGTTATTTGTTGTAGCCAAATTTTTAGAAATCACCTTTAACTAAAAAAAGTATAATTTCTTCTGAAAATCATAATAAGTTTTATTTGTAGACAAAGTATAACTAGATCAGAAAATTAGGGTAAGATTTTTCACACTTATCGTTCAGCGAAAGCTACATGTTATTGTTTTTTTCTTACATCCGTTTTCGATGTGTATGTAAGGTGCAACAATACAGATGAACTAAATACATTACATGTTCAATAAATATAAAGTTAAATGTTTTTTTTTTTTATAAAATCTAACATTTAAAGATATTAATTTAAAAACAGTGTCTTAATACAAATTTTATGAAAAACAGCAAGTACGGGATTGTGTTTATACATTGTAAAACCGATGACATTAAAATTGAATAACGTTATAAATCGTAATTTTTTTATTCTGGTCGATACAGTTTCTGTTATCCTCTAAATAGTAGTTTTCATCACTAGGAGCAAAAGTAGGTCTTTTTGGCAATCGAGGTTTTTTTTAAAGATCAAGCATAAAAAAGACATATTTGCTCTGAGTGTGAACAACGTATTTTTCCTACCACTGCATGGAAATAATCACATTGCCACAGCTGTAATCCTACGCAAAACAGTTCATTTCCGTTTTCCGGTCCTTTTCCGCTCTAGAGCGGTAATGGAACATTGGCGCACGCTAAATCAAGGTTATTTTAAATCTACAATAGGTTAGAACGGTAAAGAAGGTGACGTCACAACACAGACTAGTTTCTATTGGTCAGAAACCACATGACAATCACCATAATTATTACAAATTAATTGTAGTTGCTTTGCTCTGAATCAGCTGATTTCATGGTCAGTATTTTGATAACACTAACTTCCGGTTACACATCTATGCAGGTGATTACGATTTATTACAGTTATTAAGTTAATGAAAGTTAATGAAGTTAAATTTAAAGTTGATATAATTGTGTACGTTTATTAAATACATTTAATCGGTTGTAATTATGGTGGTAGGAAAAATATTGTGTGTATTACGAGCACAAATAGTCATTGCCGCTCTCGAAATGTTTGGCCGCACTCAGCTGACGCTTCGTGCGGCCAACTACATTCTCGAGCGGCAACGACGACGTTATTTGCGCTCTTAATACACAAATAGCTATTTTTTATCCTAATGCAGAATTAGACGTTTGATCGTTAAAAATATTACCTATAAAGTTTTATTTTCTAGCTTATATTTACAAAGTAAGTAATATGCAGTATTTATATTTCTGTTATTTACAAACAATGCTCTTTAAAAGTTTGAATTAAAAAATTCTTCATCTCAAAATTAATAAATTAATTATCAAAATACTCAAACGTAACACCTTTTTAACCACCGTACCTTTCTACCTTTGTACCTTACCTTTGTACCTTTCAAACGTAAACGCATTTCTTTTTTTTCTAGGGTTAGGTTTGATGTAATATCTATAGCAAACAGCTGACTTTTCAGTCATGGGACCTAAAAAATATTCCTGTTCATTTTTTTTGTCCTAGGTCAAAAAAGAAACAAGTTTGCACCACGAAATGGAGAGCAGAAACAAGCTGATTTCGTGCAGAATGATAATAGTTATTTGTGCTTCTAAATAAGGGACTAAAGTACAATGTTTTCTCCCTGAAGGGAAAGTGTTCAAATTTCCCTGAGGGAGAAAAGTACTTTAGTCCCTTGATGCACACAACATTTTTCCTCCACCTACACGAATAAAATTTAGGCCTAATAGGCCTACCGTAGATAATTTAACTTTACCTTCATATGATCCCTTGCTCCATCAAGCTGGATCTGTCACATCAACATAAAAAACACACAAGGTAGGCCATATCAATTTTGAAGAACACGAAAAAAACAAAATATAATTTAAGCCTAGTCAAAGTTTTACACTTATGTTTTGGACTTCTTAGGTTAATAGCCTACCCAAGCAAAATGTAAACAAACACCTACACTGCCACAGCCATCTCTAATACTAGAGATGCTGCTCACCCACTGCTGACTGTGAGCAGCAGCTACAGCTGCTATTAGTCAACAATGAGTAACGAAACAAATACAAGTAATAGCTGACTGTGGCTCATGTTCTTTTTAATCTCTCTTTTAATGTTATTCTTATGTAACTAACTTTAGCCCCGTGGTACGAAAAAACTTGAGTTTTCCCTAGGTAGAACAATTAAGTATTCAAGTCACTTGGGTAGAAATTAGTACTTTACTACTCTATTCCAAGGAATAAAATACGGCTTTAGATAGTAGGTGGAGGAAAAAACAATTTGCAATCAAATGACGATGGGGCAAGTTAAAATGAAAAGTTTATTAAAATCACGAAGTTTATAACCCTGTTCATTCATAGAAATGAAAAGAAGGAGAAAAACAATTTAAACGCCCTTTAAGATTTTTATAGAAGTGTTTGAAATCAAAGATTCGTTTCAACGTTAGTAATATTAAGTTGTGTGCAATATTTAAATAACCAAAACGGCATCAAATCAGGAGTTTTCAGATGTAGATGATAACAATTTTGTTTGATGACAATGAATTGAAAAAGATTTGAAAATTGTCTTTCGTTTGCGATACTATATACGATACGATACTAGACGATTGACAACGACCAACGTAGTATGACTGATTTGTTTAACTTACAATATAATATTTCAATTTTGAAGAATCGTATTGTAAAACCATTTCTTAAAATGTTGAATACATAACGTTAAGTTGAAATAACTGCTGAGTCTTATATGTGTTTAAAATTAACAAAGCAAATACTTTCACATTTGGTTTGAATAGAGAAAGTTACAATATGTCTACATAATGTGCTTGAGATAAATTAAAAGATTCCTAGTTATTCTTTTAAATATAAGTTTCAGTTCAAAATTTTGAAAAAAAGATTTATTTGAATAAAATACAAAATAAATTTAGAAAAATACTAATTAAAGTTATATGGTGCACAACAATGGTGAGTTACTGAAATAAAATTGCACGGTAAGTGTAAAGTTAATAAAACAAACAACCATTGTAAACATTACTTATATTTACACTTACTTAACACGCTAGGGATTTTTTGGGAATGGAACTCTTCCTACAATTTTCATCCGATTTTCAAGTTTTTACTGTCGTTGGTCGTTGGATGGGGCTTAGTCTGCTAGAACTAGAGAAACAAGAACACTGTTTTTTATTTATTTTTTTTTTTTTTTAGTTTTGTAAGTTTGTGACTAGAATTGTTCGACGAAACTGCTATCCAAATCAAGTCTTTTTCAACGAAACCCTATTCAAAACGAATCAAACGAAACTCCCGTAGGCCGTTGATTCCCGTATAAAATGAAGACTGGAGACCACACACAGTACTGAGGCCAGACCCGTTGGGGTTATTTATACTCAGCCATTGTCCTTTGTACAGCTTCTCTACCCTATAGACATTAATCATTTCAGGTCCGTACAACAAGTCTCCATGTCTGTCCGTGTTACTGTATAAACGACAATAATATGAGCATTATTTGTCTCGGCTTGCCACCTACCATCTGTCTGGTGTATTTAACCGGCCTATATTTTTGTTGGAGTCTGTGTGGTACAAATACTAACTTAACAAACATACGGTTCGGTTTTCACTATGTTGAAAAAGAGGTTCAAGGTTAAACGATAAATGACTTTTAAAATGTATCACATGGTTGTTAAAACATTTTTCTCAAAAGAACAAGCAATTTTACATTTTAAAAATTATGAATACGGTTTAAGGTGCAAAAGTAGGTAAACCTGGTGGAGTTTTTAAAAGTTCTCAAATCTAAATTTCTTTCTTTCCTAACTAGATTCGATAGTGGTAGATGCAAGTGTATCACTAAGCAACAAAGCTTTTATTATTATATTTTTATGTGGTTTTAGGGTTTGATTCGCTTAGCTTAACCTTATTATTCGAACAGCAAAGTTAAAAAATAATATAAACACATTTTATTAAGTATAAAAATTATTACTATAGCAGTCCTTAAGTTAGTGTTTTATCTCTAAAGAAATTTTACGTTTACTGACAAACCTTTACTATTTTTAATCGATGGAATATTATAAAACAATAAAATATTGTAAAATTGGTTTACATTTGAGTTGAATGTTTTAATGAATGTTTTCTAAAATTTTGGTGATACTTTGATATATTTGTGAATGTAATTTTAGTAAATCGTTTACAGTACATGTATAGCAAAATCGTCCACCCACCCAATAAATGCTCTCCAGAGTTTTAGTTTCACTTGTCATCGCAACCGCTTGTCAGAGTGTGAGTGATGGACGTTCGATTGGTTTTGTTGAAAATCGCCACGTACTTTTCATGATTCTGACTGAACATAGAAATCCAGTAAATGAAATTAATTTGTAGTATTTAAAGTATAATTAATTGGAATCGATCGATCGTCAACGAAATTTCGCTTTTACTAGCTTACTTTTTACATATTACGTGTTCCCTAGAAAAATATTATTTTCTTATCACCTCTCTCTAATTAAAAATCTCGTCGTTAAAACAGTCTCATGATGTAGTAAAAACAGTCCATAAAAATTGTCACAACCATTTTTTTTTTTTTTATATATATATAAGAACAGTTTTTTGCCGTAATTCTGAATTATTTTAGGTTTTCATAGGTCCAGTTTTGTTCGTGATAAAAACGCTAATGTAAAATTTTCTCCAAATAAATTTAGTTGATGATTATAAAATCCGATAGCTGTAAAATCAATCTTTCGTCGTATAGATTTACAGTGAACTCTCCGAAATAATTTCGAAACCAAAATGGAAATTGTCAGCCAAAGAATCAAGTTTCATCTATCACTATGTTGTAAAATTGAACTAAACTTATTGTGTTTCTTTTGTGTGCAATTCCATCTAAAACTGTCCCTCAAATAAATAGAATAGAGCATTTCTGCCATTTTCCAGCTAAAAAAAGTTTATATCTTAATCCCCAAATGAAAGTGCAAAATACATTCAATATATTCACACTGAAAAACAAAGATTAACAACTTATTTTGGTTTATAATACACGGTGTTTTAAAAGAATGCCGAGACACTACTAAAAAGAATAATTCAAAGATACTTGCACGATCAAAAGTCAATTTGAAAAGGAAAAACGAAGTTTTTTCATATCGTAATACGTTTTAATATGAGATCCATTTGTTGCTCTGCAGACATCGAAGTGGTATACGATATTTTGCCAAGTGTTTTGCACTTACATGTTACAGTTGCGAGTGATGTTTAGATTCACTAATGCACATGTCTCATGTCCTGAATTTTTTGTCTAGAAAAAAAAAGTCCAAAGGGGTCAAATCAGGACCTCTGAGAGACCAGCGAATATGCTCATCCCTGCCTATCCAACCATTTGGAAATTCATTGTTGAGCGTGTCGCACACCTCAAGGTCAATGTTTGATTTCATACAATACGATAAACAAAACTTACTAGTACTAACTTCAGATTGACGTTTAAATGGTTTAGTTGTCTTTAAAATTATTTCAGTAGGGCCCGTTAAAAATCCCCGCATTCTTTTATAAATACCCTCTATTTTATCTAATAATGTTTACTTTCGAATAATATTTTACATCTGAGCAGCATAAACCAAAAATTTTCTCAAAATACGATTCAATTATATATGTACATTGACCATGAAATATATCATAACAAGAACTACAATTAAATTTAAAAGCAACACACGTTTGAGTATTAAAACCAGAGATTTTACGCCAGTTGAAACCCTCTCGGAGAAACTTTCATTACTAATTTTAACACAAAAAATACTACTCTATATCTCAACATAAATTAGCCAGCTGGATTAACCAACAGCGAGAGGCAGTTGGTGGACTAGACAAGTAATTTACTGTTAGCAGTTTCCATTCTCGATCTGCTAATTGGATCCAATTTGCATAAACTAAGACGCGGTTGAGGTCGGGGCAGCAGACGCGTGGCTGGCTCTACGCTCTAGACTGCAGCCAGCTGTGTACCTACTGGCGGTGCACACTCCCTTGCATGCTGGAACATACTGGTCAACTACTTCAATGGGATACTGAATTAATTGCTATGTCATAAGACATTAGCGGGTGTCCATACAATAACTTCTTATCTTCAATGGGATATCACAGCAGTTTAATTTACACTATCCAACACCAATTATCATCTTGATAAAGGTAACTTAATCAAGTTTTAATTAGAAATGCTCATGGCCATTGTTAAATATGCATAAATTACCGCATCACTTATCTAAAAATTAAGTTTCCCCTTGATGCTAGTTTATAATATAGGGTAGGATTCTGGAAGGATGAAAAGATGTTACAAAATCAAATCATTCCATAGACACACATTTTTTGAAAGAAAATTTAAAGAATGTTCTTGTGTATACGTAATGCTATACTATAATACGAGCAATGTCTGAAGGGATGTGTGTTCCACGATCTCGAAATCTTGCGGTTAGATTTTGCTTAAACTTTGCATTTAAGAGTGTTTTGGTCCGAAAATAAGTTTAGAAACAGCCTCAATCCCAGGAAAAATCGAACTCGGTCTAAATTTAAGTTTAAATATCGTAATTTTTAACATTGGTCTTAGGGGTTGCTATTTTGGTAACGAAATAACAACGAAAGGTATACAAAAGTAAAGGAACATTAATGTTAAGCAGTCTTTTTTAAACAGCTGTTAACTGTGAAGAGGTATAGTTGGTTTTTGGTGGAAATTTAATAGCTTTATTACCACGACACTATAACAAAAGTGAATTAAAACCAATGAGCAAGGCTCGGTTAACCTGGTACTACGATACGAAAACAGATCTTTTATCTAGACATCAGGTCTTTGTTAAAACATTTAAGATTTGAAATTTAAATCCGATGAGTTTACACTCGATTCGATATATGATGTGTTGAGATATTTAAAACGAAGTTGCTATAATGTCCCATTGAAATAAAGGGATTCTTTCATGGAAACCTTGTATTATGAATTGTAATAATAATTATTTATCAAAGTACATAATAAACAAACAAGAATGCACAAACTCACAATTTTTTTTCCATGTGTATATACAATACACATACAAAGTACATACATTATTTATTGTATATCAAATATAATATTTACCATAATAATGTACCAAATACCACAAAATAGTCACTTAAAAAGTTGATGAATAATTGGGTTGCCCTAAGGTCCAAATCTCTCACTTGATTAGGGCCTAGTATTTTTACAGAAAGGAGGATATGTACCAAGTTGCTATTTAAAATAGTTAGCCCGTAAACCAATCTTATACATATTTAGGTAACTTTTTCAATAAATATGGCAAGAAATTTACCACAGTTTGAATTTATGGCGTGCTATATCTAATGCGAATACAAAATGCATAAATCGAAAAAATAACATTAAATTGATAAAATCACATCTAGTTCGTTTGTCTCCATCATAAACAAAACTATGATTACAGAAACTATAATTAACTACAGAAAAATTAATGACCACCTTATACATTAACATTTTTGTAAAAATCAGTGCCAAAAGATTTATTTTACTATAGGAATGAATTCCTAATTAATTCCTTCTTCATAGGATTGCCGGTTTAAGACAGAAAATGTAAACTGCAAAAGGAAACCTGTTAAGAAGCTATGGGGAGAGAATGAACAACTCTTTAGTTCGTAGGTAATGCGCCACTTCATGCGACACACTGGGTGCACAACTACTTTATAATAAATAAATAAATAAAATTAAAATAAATACCATCATACAGACATAGTTTTGTACTTGTTTAAATATTTCACCATAAGCGACACTATTATGCCGTTTTATGTAGTCCAGAATGTATTATTGAATTGACACTGCCTCCAAATGCAAATAGGCAATTAGATTACAGGATTCAATTTGCGTTATCTTAGAAACGGCGTCATTAATGAAACAGATGCAGTGTTTTACGAGAGTTTTATTAGCGAATTTCCCTATAGGGAATACGCTATTACGGTAGTAGTCATGGTAAGACCTAAGCCCGGGACCATGATACTTTTTCGTTTTGAGGTCCCCAGAAGCCAAAAACACCGTTCGTTCATTTTCATATATATGTATATATATGTATATATATATATATATATATATATATATATATATATATATATATATATATATATATATATGTGTCCGTGGTACTGATAACTTTTGACAGCGACCTCCGATTTTGATGAAATTCGGTATAAAGGTGTAAGACCAGGTCTATTTTCATGAGTTCGCGAACCAGCGTGATCGGGTTATGGGAACGGGGTTTTATGGGGTTTCAAAGGGGTCAAAAATGGGTTTTTGGCATTTTTGGACCTCATTTTTCAAAATTTATCAATTTTAACTAAAACCATTTAAAAGAGCTCAAAAAAACAAACAATTTGGTGTTTTGAATTTTTATCTTAGCATAACTGGTTACGGGGAAAATCCAAAAATATGTTTTCCATGTTATTCTTATGGGAAATCAAGAAAACCCTATACCTTGCTTATTTATTGATATAACTTAATCAAATCTGGTATGTACATTATCTAGATAGGGTTTAACTTATACTTGCTTTCAAAACCCATATGGCGGCAAACCTACATACTCACCCCCATGGGGTTTATGGGGAAAATACAAAATTGCCATAGCTTGATACAATTTTGTGTTTAAATTCACCAATCATTGATTAACTTAGATTTTCTAACAACACCCCATGGCAGCAGACCTACATACTCAATCCTATGGTGTTTTTATGGGGAAAGTAAATAATCTGAAATTCCATTGGAAATTCGCTGAGTACGCAGGTCTGCTGCGACGGGGGTATTTTTTATTTATATTTATTTTTGTAAATTTTAGGATTAAAGGTCTGTCAACTTATCTCTACAAATGAATTCAAAATGTAAGTCCTAAATACTTCAATAATTTTAATTAAACTAGTAAAACTTGTAAGAATAGCTCGTTTGCTCCGCTCACTTACCTGCCTAGAGACTGCTGCACTCTGGTTTAAATTTAATGGACCACGTATTGAAAATTGAACTTGTTGGCTTATTAATACAAGCAGTTATTATCCGATTTTGCTTCATTCAGAAAGTACAAAAATGTCCATAAGGATAACATGGGAACTTTGAATGGATGTAGGAATGACAGCAGGATTTTCCCAGTCATAATACAGGCTTCAATTGATTCCTCGTGGCCAAAAACCTCATGTTAAAAAAAATCAATAAATACCCTGGATGGAAAAACATTTTTTAACCAACAGTATTAGTTTTGGATTATAATATGATCTTGAAATATTAAAATTTTAAGTATTGAGGAAAGTTTTAAGACTTAGGTGATAAAAGTTAGTCTCGATCTTTATTAAACATAGTGCATGCCAAGCTTAGTTTGATTCACATAAAATACTGTATCGCTTTAAATTTTTTTTAACGATTTAAACAAAATTATTTATTTCACCACTTGGTTTGGAAATCGGTTTATAAGTTTAATAAGAGAAATGTTACAAACTTATTACTAGTCAAAACGGTTTTATTTATTAAAAAAATGTTTTTTATATGTACAAACAAAAAAGCATCAATTCGTTTAGATTTTCGGCGTTGCGTGTAATGCACTGAGTAATGGCTTGGGTTGGGTTTTGAAAAAGACGCAGGGACAAAGCCCATTGTTGATGTTACAACAGGTGAACACGACATAAAACAATCCGAGTAATTAACAAAGGTGCTTCTATAAACCATTCACGCAAAATAAAATACATCCGTCATTTAAGGGATAAATTAGTAAACAAAAAATTTTAATCCAGGTTAATAGTAATGTAAACAGTAACTTTAAATTAAAACCTTTAAAAATAATAGATCATTCAAAAAATTACAATGACTCTGAACCAACCTTAGAGTGTTATAAAATATATCAAAATTAAATCATTTTACCTTTTATTCCCCATTTTAATTAAATTATTTCTTTCGTCCATACGATTCTTAATTTTTTTTATAAGAGAAGTTTATTTTGATAAATATTTACCTATATTCATACAATAGAAAACTTCAGTTATTGAAAATAGATTCCAAAATAGTCTGCAGCCTGTGCTTGGGTATCGAGTACTGAAGCATCAGTGAAACATGTATGTAATATATAATTTATGTTAAAATATGTTAAATAGGTTAATTTATGTCAAGAATAATAATATAGAATTGTAATATAAAATATTCATGCACATAATTTACTCTAAGCAGAACACAAATTCTAGGTTAAAAATTCAGTCTGTTGTCATTTTTGAACAATGAACTGAGACTTGATCATTCTTACACATACACTCATAAATAATCCTCCACGCCACACTCATACACGCTAGTGGAAAAGTAGTAGTGGAAAAGTAAGGCTTTTGGGCCAGTTCAAGGTCACCCGAGCGATGACGTCATCGATGACGTCATCGAGGTCAATGACCTCATCGATGACGTCATCGATTGCATCATCGATGACGTCATCACCAATGACGTCACTTCCATTACGTCACACCCATGACGTCACAGAAATGACGTGCTGATGACGTCATCACCCCTTACGTCACCAAGATGACGTCATCGATGTCACAAAGGTCGAGGTCACGCTGAAACCTAAAATTTTTTGGCACCTTTGCTGTTTCTCACACTACGCTCCGAGTTTCAGTCAGGTTACCGTGACCTTGACGACTTGGAGCGAAATTAGACGAGAAACAGCAAAAGTGCTGAGGAAACTTGAAGTTTCCAACGTGACTCTGCCTAAACCGTCATGTGACACCGCTCGGGTGACCTTGAACTAGCCCAGCTGCCTTACTTTAGACCAGTACTACAACCGCGATGTGCACCCTACGACAGACACCGAGCGACTGACTGTCCGGCCCCGCGCACTCTAGGTATATGGGAAGTGGTGGGGGAAATCTCAAGGTCATCCAAATTGGGTTTTAAAAAAATAAGAAACTCTAAACCTCATGCTCCTCTTCTTCCCTTTCCACCTCATTTGTAGTATATATGGTTGACGATGGTAAATTTGACAAATACTCCAGTGATTGTTGATCGTCTTGCTGCAGTATAACTTCAGACCAATCATAATCTAAAGTGACCTTGAGCTTTATTCCCGGGTTGTCGAGGAGAATAGACTTCATCCAATCGCAGATGGTTTCTAAATAATGCACGTTGTCGATTGTCAATTTCCAATTCGTATTGGGTACATCTTCGGTGGAAGACATGGCATTGCAAGCAGGTGTGTCCGCCATGGTTGTTGGAGGAGGAATGATGCTTGGTGCAGCGAGCAATGGTGGTATTACAGAGTAGTGGGGGAAATTTCAAGGTCATCCAAATGGAGTTTTTTTAAAAAAGGAAACTTTTTCTATTTACTTATAACATAACCACTTAAAACTAAAAGGATTGGGATCAACAGTACGTTTAATCACCATATTCGTTATATTCTTCCTGTTTCTCAGTTTTCACCTCCGCCCGGATAGTACCTCCACTCTTTAGCTCCTTTTCGGCTTCTTCTAGTTGCTGGGTAATCGCCATCTGACATTGAAGTTCAAAATCATCACGCGGCACAGATCCGCAAATATCCATCTGAGCCAACCAGAGCTGCCTGAGGTTCTTTTCCTTTTCCTCGACAGCTTCGACGGCTGCATGTAATTCCTTTTCTGTAATAGAGGAGTCCCACAATTGTTGATCATCGGTTTTGTTGACAACCTCCTTTTCAGACTCCTTGTACAAATTGTTCAGCTCCTGCTGAGTCTTAATGGTTACCTCCTCGTAACTAGCACAACTTACATTGAGAGACATCTTGATGTTGTACGGTTGACCGTTGGAGTTGAAATGAGGCTGAGGCACAGCGCTTGGGGGTACTATGAAAAAGTGGTGGGGGAAGTTTCAAGGTCATCCAAATTGTGTTTTAAAAAATCCTATCTTGTTACTGAGCACATATGTCAGTAACAAGATAGGTGTTTTATTCTCTTTTACATCTTTAATATAACAAATAAATAAACATATTCTACAATGGTAAGAAGAAGGAAGACAACTGCTAGTCAGCTGAAATAATCCAAAGTCTGGCTCGCTTCAGTCTTCATGGACGCCGGTGATGAAGTCGCTGGAGAAGAGTAATGTTCAGACTCTTCTTTTGGGTGTCGGAGATTGCGTATATTGCAAGCGTAGACTTGCACATTTATACGGTAGCCTCGCGCCACCATCAGCTGCAACTCCTTGTACAAGTCGTTCAGCTCCTGCTGAGTCTTAATGGTTACCTCCTCATAACTAGCACAACTTACATTGAGAGACATCTTGATGTTGTACGGTTGACCGTCGGAGTTGAAATGAAGCTGAGGCACAGCGCTTGGGGGTACTATAAAAAGTGGTGGGGGTGTTTGCATCGAAGCAGGTTTAACCTTCACATATTGATATGTTGCATTTTTTGTCTTTTATGGTTTATTTATTTATAAAACATTACAATAACATATGTACAACAGTAAAATTAAAATCTAACACTGCTGCTTGTCGGCGATGTGGATGGTCAACTCGGTGGAATTGCTACCCGTGCAACCGTGGGAAACCAGGTAGAGACAGCCGGGTTGGATGGAGCGCAGATCCTCGTTCTGGAGGAGATGGACGAACCGTTTCGGCAGGTAGACTTGGAACTTGGGCTCATCCCCCGGAGTGAACGGTGCCTCGCTAAGACTGCAGCAAATGGCCTCTCCAACTGAAGTCTCCATCTTCTTCATGGCGTGGATAATGTAGTGCTTCTCGTCTTTAAGTTCGGAACACTTCTTGACGGGTAGTATGGTAGATTTGGAGTGAGCATTGAACTGCTCAACCAAAGTTTGCAGGAACTGGTGAGATGCCATGGTTGAGTTAAAGATTGTCTTCTTCTTCGTCTTCTTGCTGGGAGATGTTGTCGTCTCGGAATCTCGAGTAATACTCATGCCAGGTCCCGGTCTGCTCCTCACTTATATAACCCCCGTCACCCCCACCACTCCCCACTTCCCCACTTTGAAGGTAAGATGCGAGTTTATAGGCGTTTTTTAAAGCGCAATGTCTATCTTTTTCATGTTCTGGACTTTTAGTACAAATACAAACATTTTCCATCGTATACTTGTAGTTTTTATCCAAGTCCACATCATTAACCGGAACATGAGTAAATTCTTCGATCCATCTCTTCTTTTCCAGTCCTTTTGTATAAATATTGGTAAACCTGTTTGAAAACTGATGCATGATGTTATATAAGTCCGTGTAACTTGCAAAACCATCATACCAATCGATATGATGGAAATATTTTGAAATCCACCTGTTGGTAGTAGCGGCTTTGCTAGTTAATGATGAATAAGAACATGGTGGTTTGAACAAAAATGTATATGGAACACTTGTATTGATATCGAAAAACACAAGTTCTTTTATGATAAATCTATCATCATTACCCCGAAACGCTTGGAACTCAATTATACCAGGTTTGGACTTTACTTGTTCTTCTTCCTTGTCCATTGCGAAGATCACCCGTCTGCTCATGACGAAGTCCAAAGGTCAACTGATTTCCACACCACGGTAGGTACGACTTTTATACCTGGCCGTACAGTTGTTGGCGCGTTGGTGTATATTTAACGTGGGCACCGTCCCCGGTAGGCCTAACCCCACAAAGTGTTTGATATTGTTTTAAAAACCAACCATTGTCATCTAAGTTTCCATCTTTACATTCTCCTTGTTTTCATTTTCATCACTAACACTTGATTCTTCTCCTCCTTCTTCCTCTTCTTCCTGTTTTACTGATTTCTTATGTAGTTGAGCGTATTTTTCCAACTGTCTCCACATTTGTACTTCATGAGGAACCCTATTAAATATAGAAGTATCCACAGGTCCGTACAATATAGGTGCGTCCGGTTGTTTGTCCAAAGTGTCTTCCAAATAATCTTTAATAATAGAACTTGAAAACACTAGTTGTCTCAAGTATCTTGTTATTGGTTCAGTTGCACAGGTTAGAATAAAAAACTCTTCTCGATTAAGTTGAATCTTGTTATCATGTCTTGTTGTGTCTCTAAACCGCAATTGATGGTCACCACGATTCTTTATAATATCAATTTCCACATTTGAATCCAAAAGTCCTACTCTTGTCTTTCTTCCATACATGTTACTAGTTAAATAGCATTCTAGCAGATGCAAGTGCTTCATAAAAGATTCCCAAGCACTATCGGTGAACAAAATCATTTTGGGTCCATGAGTCAAAATTACAGTAGGTGAATAATTCGTCGATTTCATAACACCGATTAAAACACTTTTGTCCAAACTGGATGAGATTGGATAAAATATTCGCAAGAATACCTCACTCAATATGTTAGGAGAAATATTATCTTCAGTATCCCTTTTCTTCTTCTGTGCATTCTTTCTTCTTTTACCTTTTTCCTCAACATTATTACTGCCGTGGAGTTGTCCGCAAGCGTTGTGTTCATCTCCCTCCGGTTGACCTTGAAGATCTAAAAAGTCGGATATCTCCTTCTCAATATCTACTACATTTTCTTGTGTACCACTAGGAGAAGCCATATTGAATAAGATGCTACCCATACAAGAACAGGCAACAAACTGATGAGGAGCGACCTGAACACTCTGCTTTTATACTCGCGGAATGCATTGGAATGTAACAAAACCGGTTTTTTACAATACATTTTTAACAATTCCAGTTAAAGGTGTGTATGTTACGATTTTATCATGTAGAATTAAACAGTATGCAGTTGTATTAGCCGATATAGGCGCGTTGAATTCCATTTCTATTTTTATATCTACACTTGATGATTTTACCGATTCATTTTGTTTAGAACAATCGATTACAACTATAGGGTAACCATCTAAGTATTTTTCTGGTGATAGTAAAGGTGCATTCGTTTTACCATAATATGAACTTTGGAATCTTGCATACATATCGTACAATATGCTGTACTTTTTATTAGCGAATGACACATTTAAATTATCGTATGGAAAAAATTGTGAATTTAAATAAACTTTAATATTTTTCAAGTTGCAATGATCAAATTGGCCTGCATGTTTGGTGATGGTGTCTCTTCTGCCTGTTTGTAAACCAAATATAATATACCTGGCTCGTTCCACATAATTAGATGTTTTAACTGTCCAAGTGTGTCGATCCGTAGTTGGCAAGCTGGGATGTTCATGAAATTCCCAACTTCTAAAAGGAATTACAATATCACGATCAGCCTTTAACTTTCTTAATAGTAGCATTCTATGCTCGTCAGCTAATTTTACATGTGGAACTCTCCATACAATTTTGTCTAGTGTTAATTTCCATTCTAAAGTTGCATCTGTTGTACCGTCTGGAGCTTTAATAATATCTTTATCGTTTGAAGATCTCAACAAAACTAATTCTTGTTTAACGTTTAATATTATTTTCCTATAATCTTCAGCAAAACCAAGCAACAAACGTAACGGAATATGAAAATCAAAATTTCCATTTGTATCTGGAGTGATTGTGTCTTTTGCAGGTAAAACCCATCCTGCAGGTTGTATTAAATTGGTTTCATTAGGTGATATAGATGTTAATCCCTTTAAAGTTGTTGCAATACCTACTTTTTTAGTAGAATCAACTGTTACACCTGATATTTCATATCTAATTTCATCAAACAGGAAAGCCATGGGATTATTTATAAATGGAACTGTTGTACCAGTAGTAGTACCGTCCTTTTTAGTAACTTTTCCTTCAATATACAAGTAACTTTCACATGGTAGTGTGTAAATGTCTTGATTTTGTATGGGAATACGAATTTCATCGTTATTGTTTAATTTTGATGAAGTGTAAGGGTTGTGGGTGTGATATTCTTTTTCCCATAGGGTTTCGTCGAATGTTGGACCCTGAGCTATATCCAGTATATCCATTTTCGGTTACTTTTAATCCAATTCTCTCTAAGAAACGAATGTTCTCGCGTGTTAACTCCTCCACAGCTGAAGAGCTACTAATGCGGATTCCCGTAGGTTGTTCGCTTTTAAATGTTAAACCCATGGTTTTGTATTAAAGTGTTGATTTTAAATGTAATCTAACCGTAATAGGCTCTTCTCGGAAATCTATCAAGTTACCGTCTTGATCCAATACGTTCAACACGATGTCTGAAATGAAAGTGGTGTTCAAAGGTAGATATACCAGGTTTTGCGGCTTTTCAACAATTTTAAATCCAGGTGGTACACTGGGGTAAAAAGTATGTATTATATGAGTATTTGCTCCATCTCTGTAAGCTCCTTGTATAATATTACAAGTTATGTCTATACTATTGACTTTTAATATTGTTACAGTTTGTTTACCGGAATGTGTTTTATTTGGTTCTAAAATCGCTCCATCTTTGGGAAATCCTAATAAATCACCAATTGAGTCTGACTTACTGAAATCTATATAATATTTTGAAGTAATCTCAGCTTTCATTGTATTGTTATTACCTTTTAGCGTTATATTGTCTTTTCCCATTTTATTTTGCAAAAATTCATTAATATGATCAATTTCATAAGAACCTGTGGGTAGAGTGCAAACTTCCAAGTCTGTAAACTTCCCACTGGCATCTTTTCCTTTATAATAATGTAATAAGTTATTTTTACCTTCCGTAACATTGGGAATAGAGTTGTAAGTTGTAAAATCCAACAGTGCTGCCTCCCAAAATCTTCCTTTTTGCAAGCGTAACGCTGGAAAAAGGATACTTCGTAAAGTGGACGATTTTCCTGTTAATGATACCGTATAGGAAGACATCTCAATAGTGACTGATACTTTTAGCTAGGAATTCCAAACATAAATGGCCGCATATTGAAGTATTATCAGGTTGTTCTCTTTTATAGTTGTAATATATGTTTTTAGCAGATTTAAAGTAATGTTCAAGTTCTTTAGGTGGTGGCAAATTTCCAAAACTATCAAAATAATATACATTACTATTTAGTTTCTTATAACACACCCAATGGGTGCCGGACCCTTCAGTATTATCCAAATTTACGATTCCAGTCTCATTTTTCCATATTTTCTTTGGTAAACTGTCTTTCATAAATACTCCGCGGAAAAATGGTATTTTTAAACAGGAAATATATTTAAATAATTCAACATTAGTCAACGCTTTATGTGGTATAACCAATTGATTTCTTTTATTTAATATGCACGATACGGTCTTAGGTATAGACCAGCCCCGTTTTTTACCATTGACCATATTGTCGGTTTTTTATTATTTTTCCTCGGAGAACGTCTTTTTAGTCTAATATTACCACCATGTTTTCTCTTGGTTGATCCTTTTTTATTCTTACCCCTCCTTTTTCCACCTCCTACCGCTGTTTTAGCCTTCATACCTGCTGTTACCGCTAAAGCTGCTGCTTTTTCCGCAATACTAGCGTCACTAGACTTTACTCGTTGCCAAGCTATATTCGCTAGCTTTTTATCAGCGATTGACCTATTTTTTGAATCGGTAAACGTGGAATATGCGATATCGTGTTCTTTACAAGCTTGATCTAACTTATTTATGCCTGGATCACCTCTTTCCAGTCGTTTTTTCAATTTAGTTCCTGGTCCGCAATACTGATAACCTCCCGGTATGTGAAATTCGTATGGTAAAGCGTCTATTGCTCTGTTTACGATAGATCCTACTGGAATACGATTTAAAGCTTTACTTAACAGAGAAACCGCTGTGGACGTGATACCGCCTCCTTTCCGTATAGTGTCTCGATATGGACTGGTGTAATGAAACGCCATGATTGTCTTTTATATTCGAAAAGCGTAACCCATGTGTTACCTCTATGACAGGTTGCACATAAATGATGTAATATATGGTGTTATTTAATTAAATATCAAAATCACCCCAATCTGATGATCTAAACTTTTGTGTGTTATGATTAAAAAAATATTTATAAAGAATTTCTTGTTTAATCCATGTATTTCTCATTTTTTCGTTAATAGGTTTATGTTGTCCTGCTGCAATATAATTATGCATATCAAATAATAAATTACCTATTACTTTAACAAGAAAATTAACAGTTACAGCGTTATTGGCATAATCAGGGTCTGCAACATTTGTTAATCGTTTGTTATCACAATTCCACCATTTTTTTCCAGTTGGCTCTAATTGTATTATCTGTTCATAAGTAACAGCATCACCAGGCTTTTCACCAATACCTAAATTTGTCAATAACTTTCCTTTACCATCCCAAACATAATTGTTTTCTTCAAGCAAAGTAAACTTTTTATTTCCTTGTACAAATACATCTCCTTGACGTGTTACTACTTGGTTTTGTTTCACAAAACCGGAGGTTTCTTGTTTTAAAGTTTCCTTCATTTGACCCACCGTTGCACCATCTGATGGTGCAAAACCATCTTTTACATTCGCTAAACAATTACCAAGACAGTCAATAACTCCTACATCACGTGTAATACAATGATCTTTGATGTATTTTAAATTTACAGCATCATTTTCATTTTTTGGATAACCTATATCGTTAATAACAAATTTATAAAAAGAAAACCCATCTTTTGTCTTTTCAGGTATTATAGAATGTAAATAGCGTCTATTTATGCTGTCTTTTTCATCTACAGGGTCTGCTACGTTAGATATACGTCGATTTTCAGCATTATACGTTTTTCCATCGAATTTTAACGTATTTTTCAATTCCGATGATAAATAACCTCTGTTTATTGCATCAGCGTTTTGATTTGGCTTACCGACGTTGGAAATTCTATGATTACCCGCGTTATATGTGTTTTTGTCTAGTTTCAGTGTTGGTAATATCTCTTTTTTTAATACTTTTAAATTTATTGCATCATTTTCATCTGTGGGATCATTAATGTTTTTTAACCGTTTATTACTAATATCATAATCTCCATCAGGTGTTTGTGGTAAGCCAGCACCTCTTTTTAAAGTATTAAAGTAATATAATCCATCCGAGGAATATCGTCCGAACTTGTCAACACTCATGGTGCAACTGAATAACATTCTAGAGTGTAACCCATTTTTATAATATTAGTCTCGATTTCTAACCCATATCAGTTTTTATACAAATTCTTAGTCTTTATCAGTTACATTTTCATCGCTCCCGGGACATTTAAAATATTTAAAATTTCCACTAACTAATGCTCCGTCTGATTCATTTCGAAACACATGATTTTTATGAATAAATTGTTCACCAGACAATTTTCTAAATCCGCTAAATGAATTTGGATCTGCAATTAATATATTTTGATAATCATTTACATCCATTAATTTAAATCTTTGCTTATTATAAATAAACTCTTTATTTGCACTGTCATATTGTAATGTTTGTCCTACAGTTGCAGCATCATTTGGATCTCTTCCATTATGCAAGTATTTTATTACTTTATTTTTACATGTAAAAAATCTAAAAGAATGATCTGGATCTAGATGTACGGTTTGTGATAAAGCAGCTGCATCATGTTTTTCATAACCCCATCCCATATTTGATAACCCTTTACCCATGCAATCCCAAGCATTATTTTTGTATGTTAATAAATTAAATTTTTCATTACCTTGAACAAATTCATCCCCTTGCTTTGATACTACTTGATCTTGTTTTACAAAAGAGGTTGTTTCTTGTTTTAAGGTTTCCATCATTTGACCCACTGTTGCACCATCTGATGGTGCCGAACCATCTTTAACATTCGCTAAACAATTACCTAGACAATCAATAACTCCTACATCACGTGTAATACAATGATCTTTTATATATTTTAAATTTACAGCATCATTTTCATTTTTCGGATAACCTATATCGTTAATAACAAATTTATAAAAAGAAAAACCATCTTTTGTCTTTTCAGGTATTAATGAATGTAAATAGCGTCTATTTACGCTGTCTTTTGCATCTTTAGGATCATCTACGTTGGATATACGTTTATTTTCAGCAGTATACGTTTTTCCATTGAATTTTAGCGTATTTTTTAATTCTGATGATAAATAACCTTTGTTTATTGCATCAGCGTTTTGATTTGGCTTACCAACATTGACAATTCTATGATTACCTGCGTCATATGTGTTTTTCTGTAGTCTTAATGTTGGTGATATATTTTCTTTTAATACTCTTAAATTTATTGCATCGTTTTCATCTGTGGGATCTTTTATGTTTTTTAACCTTTTATTAGTTATATCATAATCTCCATCAGGTGTTTGTGGTAAACCAGCACCTCTTTTTAAATTATTTGCGTAATATAACCCATCCGAGGAGTAACGTCCGAACTTGTCGACACTCATGGTGCAACTGAATAGTAATCTAGGGAGTAACGCATTTTTATGAGATTACCCCACGGTTTCGGAGTTCATCCACTAAAGCCACCCATTCGTTTTCCAATCCAGTATGACCCGCTTCTTTAGCTTCATGTATTAGTTTCATTCTATCCACCAATTTATTGATATTATTGTAATAAATCACATTTGTGTTATATAGTTTCTTCATTAAACCTGTACCTGTAACAGATTTGTTTCTTTTTCTTGGTTCTGGAGCACTTATATCCAAAGTGGATGACACAAACCTTCGTTTTACAGGTTTTCTTGGCATTATCGGCATTGGTTGTCTTCTCGTTGTTGGTATTAACTTGGATACAAATACTCTATATTTTAAAGACCTAGATCTAAAAACTGGCTGGTCAGCTAAATACTTCCTCCTGTATGCATTGGTGTGTTCCAAAATCTGTTTATATGCTTCCATATCTTCTTCTTTAACTAACAATTCTAAAGGCTTTTTTTCAAATAATAATTCAAATAATCCTCTTGTGCCCTTATATCTTTGATTACCAACAATAATATTATCATCTTCATCAATGTTTACCGGGCTATTACCAACCATTAAACCTTCTTCTGTTAATCTTACTCCATAACTATGGTAGTTTTTATTAGGATTTATTCCAGCTAACATTTTTATCATGTATTTCCTTCCTAAAGGTCCTTTGTTATGAATGTTTTCACCCAACAAGCTTATGTTTGACGGACCTTCCCTTGCTTCTTCTTCTTTTTCCTCTTCACTAGCAGTTGATACATCTTCATGTCCTCTTTTAGCTTTTACTTCATATAATTCTCTTATACCACTATAGTCTGGTGATTCTAGCTCTCTTTCAGGTTCTTCACCGGTAAAACCACTATATGTAGAGGATTCCAGGTCTTCATCACTAAAATCTTCTGATTTTATATTTTCTCTTTCAAACTTTGTAATAGGTGCAATTGCATCTCCTTCCAAAACGGGTTTAGCAAATTTTTTGTTTAATTGTTTCAAGGGTTCAGTAATAGGTTTAAAAGTAGATTCAAGAAATTTCTCCCTTTCGCTAATACCTAATTTTAATGCTCTGTTTTTATCCCGAATAGAATCACTAAGTGATTTTATTTCCTTTATTAACTTTTCTTGGTTAACCATGTTTGTAGCAAGACGTGTTGTACAACAATGAATGTTTTACATCATGATCAGTGTATTAGTATAAATTTATCAAATCCTATCCTGTATCGACCATTGTTTAGCGGTTGTTCCTTTATAATTGTTAAAAACCCATACTTTTCAGCCCAAGCCTTTCCACACAACTCTTTAAATCGTTCGAATGGCATATCCGCACTTACATGGTCATAATATATGTGTTTTAGGTTGGTTTCATCCTGTTTAAATACAATTAACATGTTTGCATTGTCTCTAATGAGCTGTTTCGGTATTTTGCTGTAAGTTTGACCAATATAAATGCTATCTATGTTGTTATGTCGACCCATGGCGAAGTAATTCCTTATTGTATTTTGATTTTCACAAGATACATCGTCAAATATGAATACTGAGAATGGTTTAGCCTCTTGCGGTTGCATGACACTCTCGCTCGCGTTAAATTTAAAATATTTAACTTCAGGTACATTATTGAGTATTTGTTCCAATAACTGATATTTTGGTTGTTGTAGTGACTTTGAAAATACATATAAATTATTAAAACGTAAGCCTTTAGGGTTTGTAATCAAATTGAATACTACATTTGTTTTTCCACAATTGGAAGGACCGGTAACCAGACAACTCACCGTGTTTGGTAACAAAACACCGTGTTTCCCAGTATTGAATTGAGAACCATCCACTGTGAGTTCATCTATATTATTAATAGTAAAATTGTCTTTTTGCGGTATTATCTCCATCCTTTGTAATGGTTCAACCCAAAATGATGCTCTATCATTATATTAGATCCTTTTTAGGTATCCAAGAATCTTCCGTCTTATTAAATCCTAACCATCTTACTTTAACCTTATCTTTTTTGCGTTGCAACACCTTTTCTACTAGATATACATCACCTACTGTTGATTTTAACATTTCATGTCCATAAAAACCTCCTTCAAGCAATTGTCCTTTATTATCTTTTAAAATGTAAGTTTCTGGTACTGTAGGTTGCACCTTAAATACGGTAAATACCTCATTTGTCCAGTTCGGAAGATATCTTTTACTGAATACACCTTTGTATTTGCTTATTCGCACTTTATCACCAACATTAAACCTTTTAGGCTTTAGTTTTTCAACTTTTGGTTTAGTATTCATTTTTATACGTTTTAATACAAGTTTTTCATTTTTATTAGTCACCTGGCTTGGTTTCATACCGATAGTTCTATGAAACTTGTTATTGTAATCGCTTATAAGTTTTGGTAACACATCAATCCATACGTGTGATCCTCTGTTGGAAAACATCTTATACATCGCACCTTTTAAAGTTCTGTTAAATCTTTCAATTATTGATGCTTTTACCTCTGAATTGGTTGAGTAATGGTTAATGTTGTGTTTTTTCATTAAATTTGCAAATTCCTTATTAAAATATTCTTTTCCATCATCAGTTTGTAAATGTTTTATAGTATGTTTGTCTCTTTGTATAGCTGTTTCCATTGCTTTTGTAACACTTTTGCCACTTTTATCTTTTAGTGGTAAAGCATCTGCCATTTTTGAAAAACAATTAATAATAGTCAATATGTATTTAAATCCTCTATTTTGTTTACTATAAGGAATCATTTCGATTAAATCCGCTTGATATAAATCATTTATTCCTTTTATCACTGTATTTCTTCGTGGAAACTTTCTTCTTGCAGGTTTATGAAGCTCGTTGACAATTTCTTGCTTCAAGTTCTTCATATTGCAGGTTTGAATGTTTCATGTATCACATGTATAATCACAATGAATGTTGTCTTAAATATTCACATCATTTATATAGGTCAAGGTCATCCAAACTTGTGTAAAAAAATGGGGAACACGGCGTTTGACTTGCCGTGTTCCCCATTTTTTTACGGAAGGAGAAAGGAATAAGGTCGAAGTTGTAGAAGGACGAAGAATAGGTTACTAGTCGATAGGGTTTAGAGAGTAGTGGCCAAAAGGAAGAGTGTGAATTTTATCCGGCATAATATGCCTTTTATCATCTCGAGCTGATAGTGCCCTTTTAACTTCAGTGACACTGTAGACCTCATGTTTAAAGCTTCTGATAGTGTTGAACGTTGCAGACATTGTAGAATCTTCAAACAAGCAGGTCTTGTAATGGTCAAACGTCACATGTTTCTTCAAGTACGATGTTTTGACTCCTTTTGCTTTCTTGACTGTCGGTGTGTTGTTCTCGTTGTACATTTTAAATGAATACAATTTTGCCATCAGTGCCACTATTTCTTCTAAAGGCATTCCATTTGCTTCATCTTTAAATTTTCCGATTACTTTTTTATTCTTTTCGTTGTAATTTGGATGGTTCTTCGGATAGTCAGAGAAGTCAAAATCGTCTTTGTATGGGAAACTCCTTAGGTCTTCATACATGTCCAAAGTCTTTATCCAGTAGATAAACGCGTCGGTATCCATGTATGCAACTCCAATATTGTCTCTTCCGTAGTGTTTAACCATTTTGTTGTAATGGAAATCATACATTAAAGTTTTACTTATATCCAAAATTGACATTCCAATGTATAACGGACGATCCATCACTATTGTTGTTTTCTTCATACTTACGGCAACTAGATCTTCGTTTATAATCATAGATGTTCCAAAATTTGGTTTTTGCACTAATTTTTCCAATTTCTTAGGATCACTTACTAATTTTACAATCTTGTGTTTTCTTTTGTTTTCTAAGGTCTTCCCGAAGATGGCGTTGTTCATCAATTTGTAAAAGTCCTTTTCAAATGCTGATGTTGCTGCTGCTCTTCTTGTAGTGTTGGAATCAATATATGGTTTCAACCAACAAGACTGGGTGAATTCAATTGCTCTATGAATTCTCACCACACGTAGACCCAATTCAAGAGCTTGTTGAACTACCCAGTAGTGAGCCACATACCGATCTTTATTCTCCAACGTCATCATCAATTTCGGCCATCTTCCTGTCGGTGAAACTTCAGTCTTGGCTAGGAGAGGCAAGTCGTAGTGATGGTCATGAAGGTGCTCCGGATATTCGAAATCACAGTCCAAAATATAGCCTTTTGGACCATTCTTTGGAATCTGTGAGATGTCACCGATGGTGGCCGGGTCGATCCATTTGAAGTCAGCGTAGGGAAGCGGATTTGACATTGCCCAACCATAAAGGTTGTTTGCGTCAAAGTAACCAAGGTAGACCGATGGTTGTCTCTCATCGAAGCCTGGGATGTACTTGTTGTTAGCTTTGACATGACGTGTTACAGCTTGTGTCAAACCGCCCCGTACACCAGATTCTATCATGAGCACCATATCAATATCTGTTAGAAGTTCCAATCGACAGTTGGTTGACTTTAGCATAGCTTGCCATGCTAATCCTGGAGATGTGTACGAGTGTAGAGGGTCCAGTCCATAGGCGGAGAAGCAGGTGTTTCGAAATTCTTCCATCACATCGCACAGCAGAGTTACGTCCAATTTTATGTAAAAGTCGGAATATTCCCCTAAGGTTTGAATGTTTAGTTGGTTCCAAACATTACAAGCATGATTGTAGTCTTCAACGGAGATTTCACTTTCATTTAACTTGCTATTGAAGGCTTCAATCGGTGGCAGACTGGTTTCTTCGAATTTTTCTGCAGAAGTTATGTAATCATAGGGGAACACTCCTTTACGCATTACTAAGTCCAATTTATCTTCAGGTACAATTTTGCTGGTTTCTTTTAGATCTTCTCTTCTTAGGTTCTCAGACAATTTGCTCAAACTAGATGACATAAATCTATAAGAGTCTACGAAGCGAAGTTTAATTTTACCTACTGTTTTTGAGAAACTGATGTACTTCTCCAATGTTTCAGCTAATACTTCAATTTTTCCATCATCTCGTCCTAACTCTGGGATAATGAAGTGAGAGTCATAGCCGCTAAGATTGTGTAACACGACAGGGATAAAGTTTGGCAGTTTGTAATTTATATTGCATGAATTACAAGCAGCTCCTCTGTATAACCCTGTCAGGTGATCGTGATCTCTTACTTTTTGATTTTCTTCACTGAAGCTCTTCTTGCATAAATAACATCTTGTTGCCGAATTGCATTCTTCTTGTTGATTTTGGTTCAAAGGTTCCATAGGTACAACATTACCGTATAAGCGTTGCGCCTTTTCAGCAATGTCGTACAACTGGTCTACAAAATACTTAGCGGCTTCTTCACCACGGTAGAGTATTGGAGTGGATGTTAAGCCATAGTCTTGCAATTGTTCTTCAGGTAAAGTAGATTTCACCAATAAGCAAAAACTGTTAGGTTGATGCAATTGATATTTGGTTCTTCTAGTTACTTCACCATCCGGAAGTTCCTGTGGCACTAACGTGGATTCAAAGTCAGCGTAGATAACTAGTGGAATCCGGTATTGGTGAACTGTTTTATTGAACTGGACAAATGCTCTAGATGGTGGTGGCAGACTAATCTTCACTTCATAGTTGTCATTACAAAGACGTTGGTGTTCTGACAACCACTCTGATCCTCCACGTCTCAAGTCTTTATTTGTGAAACAAAAGCATCTCTTACACACTGTTACTCTAATTTTATTTTTAGTCACTTGTCGTCCAACCAAAGTTTCAAAGTTCTTGATGTAAACATAATGTGATATTTCACCTTTGGTCAATAGCAGTAAATCCGTATGATTTTGACGTTCAGTCTTTGTAACTCGTAACGGGTATACGTTATTTGATTCGTCTAAACCAAACACATTAACTGAAACTCCTGGGTTTTTTCTTTCAAATTTAGCAACATCATTAAGACTAACAGGATACGACATACCTTGGAAGTTATAGCGGTGTTGAACAGCTTCGTATGCTATGCTAGGTCTACAGGAATGGTCTTCCACATATTTTGCTAACATTGCATACCGGAAACATTCATTATCCTCATTTTTCACATTGATACATGATCTTGTATCTCGGATCACCTTTGGTAGAGGGATAAAGCTGCTTCCTCTCATACCATATCCATGCTTGTGAACCCTCACATCCATACCTTCAATTGATGATAGCGTCCAGCCGGATCCTCTTCCTTCATGTTCTTGAAGTTTCACTAGCAGTTCAACCAAACATTCTTCTAAAATTTCGTTGATATCAGATGTGGTTGTAAGGGTTCGGTTTTTAGCAATGAATGCTCTCGGTGAATTTTCACCATCGGTATTAGTAAACATAGCCTCCAACACCAATCCAAATTTAATAAAGTTCAATCTTGCCAATTCTTCCGTCAATGTTTTTACAACTAGTTTTTTAGCTTGAGTTATAAAATTTTCCAATTCTAATTGCACGTTATTAATTTTGAAATGAATTACAACTGGTCCTGGCAAGGCTGTAGTGCGCAGTTGTCTTATATCTTCCATATCCTCTTCTTGGGTACGCAGTTGTCTTACATCTTCTACTTCTTCCGTATCTTCTTCTTCCATTTTCTCTTCTTGAATAAATCCTCCAGCTGTAGATGGTCCAGCTCCGGCAAATTGAATAACACTTGGTCTTCTTCTTTGCATTAACTGTAAATAGCTAGCCCAGTCCTTCTGCTTATGGGGTTTTTCCAAAAACCGATCAATCGCATCCAAGTCTTCTTCACTTACTACAATCTCTTCTTTTCTGTCCTCTTCACGATGCAATTCTCGGTGTAACTGTAGATAGCTATCACAGTCGTCCATCTGCTTCTGGTAGTTTTCCAATAACCGATCAAACGCATCCAAGTCTTCTTCACTTACAACAATCTCTTCTTTTCTGTTCTCTTCATGATGCAATTCTCGGTGTAAAACAAAGATATCTTCATCTTGGAAAAACTCACCACAAATATCGCAAAGAGCCATTTCTTTACAGTTTGGCTTTGAGTGTGCACTCGGTGAATGTCCAAGCAATAATGAGCAGCGCGCTCAACCAGGTCCCTTTATACCCGAGGTTGAAGGGTGGGGGGAGGTGGCGTCATATACATCCGGTTTATCATTCATTTAATAAATTTGGCTTTTAAACACCCATTTTCAATATATTCTTCAACGGGCTTGATAAAGCAATGATGTTTGGTCTAAATCCACTACTTTTTACAAGTTTTTTCAAAGATGTCTGTTTGAGCAAGTTTATATGGGTCAAGGTCATTTGGAATTATTAT
This sequence comes from Neoaliturus tenellus, assembly GCA_030545055.2. Taxonomy (NCBI): domain Eukaryota; kingdom Metazoa; phylum Arthropoda; class Insecta; order Hemiptera; family Cicadellidae; genus Neoaliturus; species Neoaliturus tenellus. Next base: position 262,433,964 of record CM061533.1, read on the forward strand.
TTTCAGCGGGGATAGAGCACTAAGCAGCATCAATTACTACAAAGTGCTCTATCCCCCGATCACATTTTTTGTTTTAATTTCTTACAAAGGTGAAATATCACCGGTATTACCTCCAGAATAGGAAGAATTCTGTTGCGATGGAGCGATGGAAGTGGTGTATCCAATCCAATTGGTTTACCATTTTTATACCCCCACGAACTATGCATTTATGTGGGTCAAGGTCGCGTAAAGATACCCTTTGAGCGGGGGATAAACCACTAAGCAGCATGCTAGTCCATTGCCGCAAAGTGATCTATCCCCCGCTCTGTTCTACAAAACCTCAATCAAGTCCAAGTTCAAGTCCTAGTTTAACACTTGGTTGGGTGAATTACATTAGTTTGATACTTATTTCTACCGTTACACTTGCTCCATTCTCAAAAAGATATAAATAATATAATCCTGGATACTGTTTTGTTTCACGTCCTGCATGTTCCTTAATAAAGTCAAAGGCCAATCTTTTTGAATATTCATTGTGAAACACTTCTCTCACACAAACAAGAATTTTTTCTTGCACCAATTTCAGTTGAACTGATGATAGTTTGCTTACATCATCCTTGTCTATCAGGGGTAGCTTGTAGGTGAAAGTATTTGGCGGTAGTTTTAGCGTTCTGTCAAGTAAACAACAAAATCTTGTATACAATTTCTTCTCATTGTCTGTAATACTATTAATACCAATCAGATTATAGTACGAAGGTTTGTAAGGTATACGACGAGACATTTTTGGTCACCGGTCTTCTTAAGAATGAGCTCCTGGACAGCCACTTCCAACGAAAGCTGGAGCGTGAATGAGAAGTGCGTGCAACCTGGCCGCCTTATATCCCCACCAGCCAAGGGCAACCCCACCCTGGGGGGGGGGGTGGAGGTGGAGGTGTGGGGTGGAGGTGTGGGGTGGAGGTGTGGGGTGGAGGTGTGGGGTGGAGGTGTGGGGTGGAGGTGTAGGGGGGGGGCGGAGGTGTATGGGGTGGAGGTGTAGGGGGTGGAGGTGGAGAAGGGGAGAGGGGGGCGGGGGCGGGGGCGGGGGGCGGGGGTGGGGGCGGGGGCGGGGGTGGAGGCGGGGGCGGAGGCGGGGGCGGGGGCGGGGGCGGGGGCGGGGGCGGGGGCGGGGGCGGAGGTGCAGTGTCAGTCTTTACTATATTTAGGTCGAGGTCACGTAAAACTTTAAAAAAATAAAGCCCCACCTGGGGCATTTAGGTTGCCATCGCTATAGTCTCTAAAGAGACCCAACTATGGACAACTACAGACTTGTGTGTTAGTAATGCCTACCCATTAAAGTTTAAAAGACAAAGTACTTTAATATATTTACTGTGTTAATAAAAACCTTACTGTTAAAGATTTTGAAAACTTTCATATATTTAGGTCAAGGTCACAGAAAACTTTTAAAAAAATTAAGCCCCACACCCCTATGGGGGTGTGGGGCACTTGGGTTGTCATCGCTGTAGCCTCCGAAGAGACCCAACTATGACAACAGGGCAACATCCAATGTCGTGTTCCCTTCGCCACGCGAGACTTGTAAACATTTACTGCATTGTCTTTTCAATAGCTAACAAAAGTTCATTTACATAATTTTGAGTTTCCAGGAGGAAACAAACTGAGGACACCCTAATGGCTTACGTCCTCGGTCCGAGTGCAGAGGCCGCCGCAACCTTTTGCATGCCAGCGTACAAACGGACATACTCCCACAACCCCAGCCGCAACCTGTTGCATGCCTGAGAGGAGCCTAACAATACTTCAAAGTAACTTTACTCCCGTAATCTTTAATATTTTTAATTTAGCAATGCAGTAAATTTTTTACAAGTCCTTTGTGGGTCAAGGCCACACGGACATTAACAAATTTCGGCCCCCGTACATCCATGGCGAACCACGAATGTTCGGGGGCCTTGGGGACTAAAAAACACAAATAGCTAACAAAGATTTATTTACATAATTTTGAGTTTCCAGAAGGGAAACTAACTGAGGACACCCTAGTGGCTTACGTCCTCGTCCGAGTGCAGAGGCCGCCGCAACCTTTTGCATGCCAGCGTACAAACGGACATGCTCCCAAATGCCATCCGCAACCTTTTGCATGCCTGGCAGGAGCCTAACAATTATGAAAAGTGGCTTTACACGGGGGCCTACTCCCGTTCCCTGTCGTTACAATTTAATTTGAGCTGTGAAAAACGCTCAAGGGGAAATGCTAAAACAAGCGTATACACTTTAGTTAAATATAACACACTTACAACACACAATTGAGCTCAACATGGTTAATGCTGGAACAAGCACATACACATTAAACACATATGACAAACAAGACAAACAAGACAGACAGGAGACATAGGGTACAAGTAAAACAATCTCATATAAAACACTTCCCAATACCCAAACGCAAGCGCAATATCTTAGAAATAATACAAGTCTTAAAGTTAGAGTAGACTTCGCTAAACAGTGAAGGCGCCTTTCAGTGTTTAGTGAGGCCTATGGCGGTCCGTCCCGATCGTTCACGTTCAACGCTCGGGAGCGGACTGCGAGCCGGCTGTGGCCGGGCCGCCTTATATCCCCACCGGTCTCCCCCGGCATGGGGCGGGGGTCCACCCCGGGGGCGGAGGTCCACCCCGGGGGGGGGGGGTCCGCCCCCCAAAAAACGGAGACGGGGGCGGAGGGGGCGGGGGCGGGGGCGGGGGCGGAGGGGGCGGGGGCGGGGGGGGGGGTCCGCCCCCCAAAAAACGGAGACGGGGGCGGAGGGGGGGGGGGCGGAGGGGGGCGGAGGGGGGCGGAGGGGGGGGGGGGGGTCCGCCCCCCAAAAAACGGAGACGGGGGCGGAGGGGGGCGGAGGGGGGGGGGGGTCCGCCCCCCAAAAAACGGAGACGGGGGGCGGAGGGGGGGGGGGCCGCCCCTCAGGGGTGTTTCAAGGTTACCAACTACACTTTTACTCTAAGTCTGGTTCAAGGTCACCCACTACACTTCTACTCTAAGTGTTCGCAATACCCCCACCCTAATCGAGTCCCTAAGCTACGTGACGGCGCTCAGCCAGTATGTCTCAGGCTTGCATGCGGTAAGCATCGCTGCTCTTCGACTCTGTTCATGTAAGTGTTTTACAAGTTTTTGCCTCAAGGTCATTACACTTTAACTCTGGACTAACATGGCTTGGATTTTCTCTGATTTTACTCAAGGTCACTACACTTTAACTCTGGGATGATATCGACTTGTAGTATTTCAGTGTTTTGACTCAAGGTCATCACACTTTAACTCTAGCACGTCGGTTATCGTACCAGAGGTGCTCAATAACCTAACTTGTAATGTTTAGGGTGGCGTTTGCACGCCACGTGGTATCGCCATGAGTGTCCAGTCCAGATTTTAAGTTAGATTAATTTTACTGTGATCTTTTCCATTTCCAATTCGTTTTGCCAAAGAATAAGGTGTCGCTTTATAAAGTGGTATTTCTCTAAAGTTATAGGGGATTGCAGGGATACAATTAGTTTATTTAGGAGACTCTTCATCTTGGAGTTTAACACAATTTCCACTTTGACTTTGCTTCCTCGGCTCTCACAGCCTAAGCTGTACAGAAATGTTTATTCTAGTGCCAACTCGGGCCAAGAGAACAGTGTGTTGACTGTAGGACAGCTCATGGTCAAGTGATGTGTTACTCCAGCGTACAACCTCACCTTCCCCCACCACTATGACCTTCCCCCACTCCTGCTGTTTCCCCCACCTCTTTTCCCTTGACTCATGCGCTACAAGCAGTCTCTCAGTATTGTGCGGACTTTTGTGAGGGGAAGCCATGTCGCGGGACGCTTTAGGTAAGAAACTTAGCCGTGTTAAGACTTTATTAGTTGCTCACTGTCCACCACTCAAAGTCAAAAGGGTTTCGACTTTAGCTAAGTGGCGCAAACTGTTGCGCGGACACCCTAAGTTTTATACCAAACAGACTAATGTAAGTTTTACTGATAAAGATTTGTTTAGAATATTGGATGAAATGACTTTTCCTTGCAAAATTCAGTTAGTTACTCCCATTCCTGACAGTTTAGAGTCTTAGTCTCTCAAGCTGATATACCTAGAGTACACAGAGCCTGACAATCAGTCACTCGGTGGCTGTCGTGGGGTGCGCATCGGTGTCGGCGCTCCATTGTTAGGTTTTCTAGGTCATGGTAATGTCAAATTGTTGGTGTTGTGCTGGTTCAAGGTCACCTGAGGGATAACCGATTGCCCATTTAGGCAGAGTCATGTCAGAAACTCGAGTTTAACTTGGCACTTTTGCCGTTTCTCGTCGAAAATTCGCTCCAAGTGGTCAAGGTCACGGGGACTCGGACTGAAACTCGGAGCGTAGTGCGAGAAACGGCAAAAGTGCCAAAAAATTTTAAGTTTCGGCGTGACCTTGACCTTAGTGGAGTCGGTGACGTCATTTTGATGACGTAAGGGGTGATGACGTCATCAGCACGTCATTTCTGTGACGTCATGGGTGTGACGTCATAGAAATGACGTCATTGGTGATGACGTCATCGATGACGCAATCGATGACGTCATCGATGACGTCATCGGTGAGGTCATTGACCTCGATGACGTCATCCCTCAGGTGACCTTGAACTGGCCCAAAAGCCTTACTTTTCCACTACTAACCGAGAATCCCCTTTAGTTTTATGGGCATTTACCACGAAACACCTCTACCGGAAATGGCAGTAAAACGGTGACATAAGATAGAGAACTTCCGGATGTTCACGTACATAACTGCAATTACTACAAGGCCTGGAATGGCCATCGGAGAGCGGAGAAAGAAGATATTTCTGTACTTATGTGAGGGTCAATTCTCATGCACATAAGTAATTTTATCGTTTGAAAACCAGAAAGATTTCTTATGTAGTTATATGTTTAGCAGAATATGAATACAACCTGATGAAAAAGATTAACAGAGGGCTGTGTTACACGTTATAATCGTATCGTGAACCACTCCTGGTAGTGACTCACTCATCTTTATTATGAAAGTCACGCTCGTGTCGTTTAACCCTCTCCAGAGTTAGGGAGGGATGCAAATATTGCGACCAGCGCGATTCACGCGAAAGTCGTCTCTCGTTTATAGCATCAACCTACTGCCTTACATGTCCTTGATTGATTAAGAATTTATTAAATAGAGTATAAACATTCTCACGCGAGAACGTAAACTTATATTTGAAAACAATTTCAAAATGAATGCATAAAGCAATAAAACTTTACTTGATTGATGTGACGTAATTATTGCTAACTTGGAAATCTCCCCAAAAAAGTTTCTTTACAACAAAGATTATTAAAAAAATAAAAATATCTGAAATTTATTAACGTTAATTGATGAGAACGCAGTCTTATGGGCAAAGTAGAAACTAGCAGGTGAAGCGTAGTCGAGCGACCTAGCGGAGTTCACATGAACTAAATGCCAAACATGGAGCAATCTGCGTTATCGACTACGCTCTTTCTCAGTGCAAAAATACCATTCTTTAGAGATTAAGTTTAAATTCAATTTTGGTAGTGAAATTTAAATCAAATAAATTCAACGCTGAAGATTATATTGTATTGCCTTGGTGAAACACAAACAATACCGGTCTGCATTCCACTAAACAGTCGTTTTTACTGTAAAAGTTGACAACTTATTGTAGAATGTCTTTCACTCCATATTTTCTTGAAATATTTTATTCTCGTGGCACCATCAACAAATCACATCTACAGTGATTACTTTTTACAAGTTCTGTGTAGGTAGTAACTTATGTAATACAGGTCAGTATTTGGTGATAGTCGACTGTATTTAAAAGCAAAGAGTCGTATGAAAGGCTGGTTGTATGGGATTCCGATTTGGAAACCGTACCTGAAAATCTCGGGATTCTTTACCTTCAATCCCAGTATTAGCGGGATTGACAAAATGGATTTTGAAGTTTTATGGCGTTTAACTACTACTAAAACTTGAAAAGAATTGTTCTACAATGACTGTACTCAACTCAACATGCCAATTTTTTCCCAAAAGTTTGAAATATTTCGCATCGGCCACGTCAGCATCCTACTTCTAACGCTTGCTTTATATAAGTATCCTTTATGATAAGCATGCTTTACACCGTTAAACACATGTTTACGCATCTATCTATACTTATTTAATACGTTTTTTTTGTGTAGGTAACTCCACCTACAATTCTCAACTGATTTTCAAGTTTTTAGTATCGTTAGTTGGCTTGGTCTGCAGTTGTTTCCGCCAAAAAGTTATAAAAATTTTACTTAAAACAAGGGCGCTATGCACAAATTAAATATGAAATTTTCTCATTAGAGTAACATTGAGTTTGGTTTAAGGATTTTAAACATCTGTTAAAGTAAAGATGTTGTTTTTTGTGATCACTGATATTCACAATATTGGATTAGTCGGATTTCATTGATTTAGAACTAAATGTAATTTTTGTATTGTATAAAAATAAATTGCTCGATGTCGAGCAACACGTGCAATAGTTTATTTTAATCTGAGACCCAATATTTTCAGTTAATATAAGGCTCCCGTGGAGAATTTGATGATAAAATGTCAATAAACCATGTTTAGTTGTTTACAAAATGCTTGAATTGTTTATGCAATACCTACAAATAAATTTTTGTATTGAAGTCTTGACTCTTGGAGTATAATTTTACATTACATAAATAATGTGAACCAGTAACCTTAAAGAAAAGTGGTTTATATTTGGTCAATAATTCCTAGTTTTTTTTAATCAGATTAGTCCATTTGTTTAATTTCTTAGTAAAAAAATTTAGAGTTGAGGTTTTGTTAATTTGAGGTTTAAGGAAATATTGTTAAAGTATAGGGCTTCCCAACGATAGAGGTAGTTGGTACGACAGTATCTATTATAATATTATAGATTTATGTTGGTTGGTACGTTTAACATAGGAGGCTCGTGAGGTACGGCAGCAACAAAAGTATCGAAATCAAACTAGAAGCTACAAAAGTTGCAGTTTTAAAACAAACTGTCCGTATGCTGGCTAAGCTTAGAGTTTTCCATAGTATCGAGATATTTGAAAGTGTGAGCACTTGGTGAGTATTTGAACTAAAATCGTCTTAAATTTGTATTAATGGCTTAAATACCTGTGTTATCGATTTATGACCCTGATAACCCCATTTATTGGTAATCCGGAGGCTAACATTACAATATGAAATGAAATTTGTACATTGCATAAATGAATAAATACAAATTTCTATGATATACGAATCTCGGGATTGATCATGAGATAGTCATTAATAAATCCCGAAATCCCGGGATCGTAATGTCGGTCCGGGATTGATATCCCTAGTAGGATATAGTTACAGGCGGCCCTCTGTTGAATTGGGTCCGTGGTCAGTTCGGAGCCATCGTTTAATTGGTCCCATACCTTTAAAATTATTTGTTATTAGCCTACTGATCTTCCCTCAATACATTAAATGAGAACAGCTATTTATTAATTAATATTCCTAAATGTTTTCATGTGTTCATCCAACACCTGCTACTACGACAAAACCCGAGCGCTTTGACGTAAAATGCCTTGTTTGACGTAATGCCATTCAATGTAAATGTAGGCAAGTATGTAAATTAATGATATTGTGAAAAATTTCACTGGAGGCCTAATAAAAGTTACCGCTATCCTAATATTTTCTTAATGAATGAAAACAATAGTATAACTTTGTTTCGCTAAAAAATTAACCAACAAAACTAATTCAGTTGACTTTTTTAACTTTTTCTCGAAATAAGTGAAAGCAAATTTTCGGTATTTATCAATCATAATAATGAGGTCGAGGCTTTTAAAAATTAAAATATTTTAAATAATACATTACATGTTAATGAATACATCTCTAGGTTAGTTGTAAAGTTGAGGAGAACTTTTTTTTATCAGCTGATGCTAAAAGGCAAATAAACATAACATTGCTGGCTCCTGCTCCGTGTTCTATTTGGTGTTGGCTCATCACAAAAATTTCGCTTCCATAAAAATAACATAGTAATTTTTAAGATGTCTGGGGCGTGGAGTTTTTTAGGAAACCATCAAGATCTTTCAATCAAATATAAGGTTGTAGGGGTTTTGACTTCTGGGAATGCTTAAATAGCTTGTGTTACAATTTAGTAAACTACGTTTTGAATATTGTTTACACGTTTAACTGGATATAAATAAGTACCAAAGTAATCCAATGTCATAATGAATAAATTTTTAACAGATGTTTATTTTAAGGGTTTTTTGTGTTAGAGATCTCCTCCTACAACTTTTAACAGATTTTCAAGTTTTTTGTCTCGTTAATGGATGGGGTTTGGTCTGTAGTGTTTTTTGCCAAAAACTGATGATAATCTATAAGATTTAAAATGTTACTTAAGGAAAACTACTACTAAAAACCGTCTTTGGCACGTTTAAATTCTTTGTCTGCAGTTTAAATACGTCTCGCAACCTGACATGCCCACCGATCTGTCGGGCCCGACGTCTGAACCGACAGCTCGACGGACAGGTTCGATAGTGTGTGTACCCCTTAAGGCATTATGACTCCCATTTTTTTCATGCCCACCGATCTGTCGGGTCCGACAGCTCGACGGACATGTTCGATAGTGTGTGTACCCCTTAAGGCATTATGACTCCCATTTTTTCATGCCCACCGATCTGTCGGGTCCGACAGCTCGACGGACATGTTCGATAGTGTTTGTACCCCTTAAGGCATTATGACTCCCATTTTTTCATGCCCACCGATCTGTCGGGTCCGACAGCTCGACGGACATGTTCGATAGTGTGTGTACCCCTTAAGGCATTATGACTCCCATTTTTTCATGCCCACCGATCTGTCGGAACCGACAGCTCGACGGACATGTTCGATAGTGTTTGTACCCCTTAAGGCATTATGACTCCCATTTTTTCATGCCCACCGATCTGTCGGGTCCGACAGCTCGACGGACGTGTTCGATAGTGTTTGTACCCCTTAAGGCATTATGACTCCCATTTTTTCATGCCCACCGATCTGTCGGGTCCGACAGCTCGACGGACATGTTCGATAGTGTGTGTACCCCTTAAGGCATTATGACTCCCATTTTTTCATGCCCACCGATCTGTCGGGTCCGACAGCTCGACGGACATGTTCGATAGTGTGTGTACCCCTTAAGGCATTATGACTCCCATTTTTTCATGCCCACCGATCTGTCGGGTCCGACAGCTCGACGGACGTGTTCGATAGTGTTTGTACCCCTTAAGGCATTATGACTCCCATTTTTTCATGCCCACCGATCTGTCGGGTCCGACAGCTCGACGGACATGTTCGATAGTGTTTGTACCCCTTAAGGCATTATGACTCCCATTTTTTTCATGCCCACCGATCTGTCGGGTCCGACGTCTGAACCGACAGCTCGACGGAAATGTTCGTCGCATGTTCGATAGTGTGTGTACCCCTTAAGGCATTATGACTCCCATTTTTTTCATGCCCACCGATCTGTCGGGTCCGACGTCGGAACCGACAGCTCGACGGACGTGTTCGATAGTGTTTGTACCCCTTAAGGCATTATGACTCCCATTTTTTTCATGCCCACCGATCTGTCGGGTCCGACAGCTCGACGGACGTGTTCGATAGTGTGTGTACCCCTTAAGGCATTATGACTCCCATTTTTTTCATGTCCACCGATCTGTCGGGTCCGACGTCGGAACCGACAGCTCGACGGACATGTTCGATAGTGTGTGTACCCCTTAAGGCATTATGACTCCCATTTTTTTCAGTGTGCACCGATCTGTCGGGTCCGACAGCTCGACGGACGTGTTCGATAGTGTGTGTACCCCTTAAGGCATTATGACTCCCATTTTTTTCAGTGTGCACAATATTACTTTCACTAATTGTATAATCACTATTCTCATTATACAATTCACCTCTAAATATATGTATACCCTGTTGTAACTCCTATATGCAGTATAGCACTTTGATTCGTATTTAGACCAAGGGAAGTCACGACAACCGATGTTGGAGTAGCACGAAACATTCCTTGCTTTGCTATGACGGACTTTTGTTACTGTGTTTCAATAACGCCATTGATACATTTGTTACTGATGGTACATAGAAATTGTCATCAAAATGACATCAACTAAACTACAATTAAGTGTCACAATAAACTTGTAAACAATAACACGACCGAGAATCGCCTAATTTAAACAGAAAAATCTTTTATGTTCTACGGTTCACAGGGTATTACAAGTCTGCCATGATCTTTGGTCGATGTTAAAACGAGTGCTTTGCGTATTGTCGATGCTATAACTAATTGAATCAACGGCGGCGACGGTGCGGTGGTGCACTCGGACATCTTCCGACCGAACTATGATATCGGCCAATCTGCGTTACCGACAGAGCTTTAAGCGAGCGCTCCAAGCGCTTCATTGCTGAATCATGTCCACTGCCTCTAAACAAAAGTTAAATAAATTATAATGCTGTTTCGGAGATCAAACTAACTAGTCAATAGTGCGACTATGTGAAGTACCATTATTATTTATAATGAATTGTATTTAAACACTAACAATTGCATCCTGTAATTAAAATCGTTAACCCTGCGTTAATCTGTGTTACAAACTTTTAACTTATTTGTTTATTGAGCATGTTGTGCTGCGCTATGCATATTAAAAGCGATTTCTCTCGTATCTTTATAGTAGCTGAGTGTGGGTATGGACACATTACTGTTACAATTTTCTGTACTGGACACTTTTGTATATTGTTTAAATAGTACTAGTTCTCATTACTAGGAGCAAAAGTAGGTCTTATAATGGGAAAATCTCAAATTTAATTTGTGGATAGCGCCCTTATTTCAAGTCCAATTCTCATAAATTTTTTGAGGATACAACTACAGTCCAAGCCCCATCCAGCTACACCAAAATCTTGAAAATCGGTTAAGAACGGTATGAGGAGTTTTCAACACAAAAAAGCCTTAGCGTATTAAATAAGTATAGATAATTTTTGTATTCATTAAATATACTTAGAAAACAGCTGATTTTTCACTCCTAGGACAAAAAAGAATGGTTTTGGTGCTATTGGGAGAACAAAAGAACAGGCTGATTTCGTGCAGAATGATAAAAAACATTATCAACCATCCTGTTCACCTGTGTCATTTCGTTTGAAATATCCAATCTTATTTTTATGATTTAACAATTTTAATGGAAGCTATTTAAAGTACTAAGCGCAATTTATTTTCTGTGATCAGCGATATTACTAATCAAGCCGGATACAAAATTTTAAAATATATGTTTCCCATATGATTAAGCAATAAGTCTGGTATTTGTTCGTTAGGAATTATTAATTATTGTTGATTCTTTGTGTTCGCCGAACAAGTTCGCCACGAATGCTCAGCCAGTGCCGGCTTTGGGATAAACAAGACAGTGAAATGATTATGATGTAAGTATTGAAAGTTATCTGAGCCTATAAAATGGGTGCTAAGCATCCGTCATGTTTTTCCTCATTGCCTCTTGGCTCAAGGACTATGATTTCTTTCAAAAACTTTTTTTCCAAAGATCGATTTAGGTTTGACAACCAACCAAATTAAGCATTTACAAATAGGTGGCTTAGTAGTGCAGGGTTGGAAAGAGTGCGTTGGAGGCGAATGGCCTATTCCAACGCTACTAGATATATCACCTATTGATCTAAATTTACCAAAATTTCAGTTGATATAGACCCAGGAAGTTTACAAAAAATATTTTATTACGGAAACATCTATTCTTTTAGTTTTTATATGGGTTGTTATTACAACATCTGTCTAATGAGTCAATCCATTATCCTTTCTCCTTTCTCCATAACATTAACATTGAAACTTTGAAAGTCTGGGGGGGCGTAGCCCTGGGGGCCAATGTAAATTATAATGGCATTCTGCTCATCTACAGGACTCTATATTTCTAACCGCCTGTGGGTATTTCTCCTACAATGCGCACAAGTTGAGAGAAAGGAGGAAAAGAGACATGCTTGCCTATTAATATAGGCCTATAGATTGTTGAACAATTAAATCTTTTTGAAACTTTTGTATTGAAGAACTGGTAATCCGCTATGGTTCACGCTATTTTAATTTTATGATTAGGGGTTTTTGCCCCTCTATGAGCCACTAGTTACCATTAATTACACATAATCACACTAGTTAAGACATAATTAGTTTTAAATACCCCCGTCGCAGCACACCTGGGTACTCAGCGAATTTCCAAAGAAATTTGAGATTTTGTATTTTCCTCATAAACACCATGGGAATAATCATGTAGGTTTGCTGCCATGGGATGTCATTAGAAAAAGTTAGTTGTAAGGAAATGTAATGGTTAGTTATGGTAAATATCAATTTCTATCAATATTCGGCACTTTTTAATTTTCCCTATAAAAACCCATGGGGGTGAGTATCGTAGGTTTGCCACCACATGGGTGTTGTAAGCAAAAATCAGTTAAACCTTACCTAGTGAATATATATGAAAATGAACGAATGGTGTTTTTGGCTTCTGGGGACCTCAAAATGAAAAAGTAACATGGTCCCGGGCTTAGGTCTTACCATGGCTACCGTAATAGCGTATTCCTTATAGGGAATTGGCTAAAACAGTAAAAAATTGCCCAAAGAATTGTCTGTTTATAAATACCAAAATGTAAACATTAATATGACAAATGCAGAAAGTCAGATAATCAGCTGATCAAGTTCAGATACCTCTTTTTATTCCTCCTCCCATTACTCAGTTATTTTCCATTGAAATGCCATGGGATTTAATATACAGATTTGCTGCCAGCGGGGTTTTTGAACAAATATTAGTAACTCATCACCTAATGGAGGTACGTACCAAATTTTATTGAAATGTAAAAAATATAAGCTAAATACAATATTTTTTAATTACCATGAAAATAACATGGGAACACTTGTTGGTGTTCCCATGTTATTTTCAACAATAACATGAATATGGAAACAACAACAATACCAACAATAACAACAATATGGAACAACATTAACAATAATATGGAATTCTCTGTAACCAGTGAAGCTAAGTTAATGATTCAAGGTACTAATTTGTTTATTTTTGAAAGCTCTTTTAAATGGTACTCTTTAAAAATTGGTAAATTTTATAAATTAAGGATGAAAGACGCCAAAACCCAAATTTTGCCCCTTTTGAACCCCATAAAACCCCTTCCCATAGTGCGATCATCCTGGTTTTCTAAATTAACCTGAAGAATGCTTTACACCTCTGTACCAAATTTGATCAAAATCGGAGGTTCCGTTCGAGAGTTATCGAGTTAACAGACGCATATATAAGGTGGTATCTATCTGGGGCTATTTAGATTACCTAAAGCCAATAAATCATTATTCAGACACTCTTATCAGTACAACGGACATAAATACTTCAACCGGTAACCTCAGGATGTTCGAAGCTGCTTGAATGTAAATTATTTTTCTTCTACAGTGAAACTATTGCTCTTTCAGAATCCTAATATTAATTTTTAAACGATGTTTTAATTTAAGTACGGTACTTTTAATTTCCATGGTATTAAATTTAAACTATTTTTTTGGTATGTTATTGAGCGGAGCGAGCGAAGCTCCTATACTACACTCTGGCTTTTTATTTACAAGTACTCCTCCTGAACGGCTGGAGTGATCCTCACGAAATTTTGCTCGGTCATAGTAACCATCTATGGGAAGGTATAAATCTGAAATGGTCCAAATCGGACATAAGGGTTCTGCCCTACGGCCCCTTAAAATTACCATGTTATTTTAATAGGAGAAATATTTTATTTGGTTTGTTTTTAATCTCGTTGATCAAATTTAACTGCAGACTGTTACTATCAGCTGTTTGTGAATACAGCAGTTTTATGTGAAATTGTTGTTTTGATTATTTTAGTGGTTTGTTTACGTGAATGAAATGCCACGTTTACGGAGAGGAGGTGCAAATCTTGGACGACGCACCATTTAATATCCTGTAAACATATAATAGCCCGTCGCAGCAAACCTGCATGATCAAAATTATTAGAGTATTGCAGATTTATGGCGAGTAAGCGCAGCGAACAACCTAAATCTGACGACGAGTGTGTGCAGCGAATGAAGGTGAGTGAGCGCAGCGAACGAACCAAATTGACGGCGAGTGAGCGAAGCGAACGAGCTCACTTGAATTACCTGTAAAACATTTGCTATTATTGTTTTAAAAAATAGTCGCTCCGCTCAATATTGCAAGCAGACAACTGCATTGTATACCTAGTTGAGCGAAGCTCCTATACTACACTCTGGCTTTTTATTTACAAGTACTCCTCCTGAACGGCTGGAGTGATCCTCACGAAATTTTGCTCAGTCATAGTAACAATTTTTGGGAAGGTATAAATCTGAAATGGTCCAAATCGGATATAAGGGTTCTGCCCTACGGCCCTTTAAAGTTACCATGTTATTTAAATAGGAGAAATATTTTATTTGGTTTGTTTACTGTGTGTTGATTATACAGCTGTTATTAGGACCAAATTTAACTGCAGACTGTTACTATCAGCTGTTTGTGAATACATTAGTTTTATGTGAAATTGTTGTTTTGTTTATTTTAGTGGTTTATTTACCTTTGTACGTGAAGCACCATTTAATATATTGTAAACATATAATACCCCGTCGCAGCAAACCTGCGTAATCAAAAATTATTAGAGTATTGCAGACTTGTGGCGAGTAAGCGAAGCGAACAACCTAAATCTGGCGACGAGTGTGTGCAGCGAATGAGCCGACCCAAAAGGTGAGTGAGCGCAGCGAACGAACTAAATTAACGACGAGTGAGCGTAGCGAACGAGCTCACTTGAATTACCTATAAAACATTTGCTATTATTGATTTTAAAAAATAGTCGCTCCGCTCAATATTGCAAGCAGACAACTGTATTGTATACCTAGTTAAATTGAAAGGTTATATTAACATTTTTATGATTTAAAAAAATCATAAATAGTCTTTGTCATAAATAATTCAAGTCTAATTTATGTCTAATTGCAGACGCTACGGAGAGCGGCAAAATGTGTTTTTTCAGTGTAAGTACTGGACTCAGAAATAATTTAATAATCTTTTATTTGGTTTATTTTTCACGTTGTCACAATAACTGGTTGATGTGGCAGCGAAATTCCTAGTTTCTATTGTGAATGTATAAATGTATATATTGGTGGAATAAAGTCATTATTTCAGTTATTTCCTATATATGAACGAGCGTTGTTTTTAGCTTCTAGGGACCTCGGAAAAATAACATGGACCCGGGCTTAGGTCTTACCGTGAGTAGGCCTACAACAGTAATAGCGTAATTCCTGTAGGGAAATTCGCTGAAATAACTTAAACAATTAAGAAAACAACCAACGGTATATACATTACCATGACATCATAAGTAAACTCCGACTTTCCTCTAATATACTAATTGCATTGAGGTTCTGGATTTTCAAGAATTTTTCGGACTACTCCAAAAAAAAAGATAAAAAACATTTACCCGTGACGAACCCAGACTTCCCACTATTTGGTACTTTTACCGTACTTGAGATGAGCTGGGAACCGCCGGCTGTCCGGCGACGGACGCTAATTCTTATGAACTAATATATTCAATGAAAGTTTGACCCATTAAATCACAAGTTGTCTGCTGAAGTATATCTCACATTATTCAATCTGCTGGAAGGGAGTACGAACACGTTGATGGGCCTGTAAATAGACATCAGTCTAAGGCCTACAAATATTGCCCACTGCACTACACAAGGTGCGCTGGGCTCGTCGTATTAACCAATGCCTAATTTAACTCAAGTGGACATTTTTGGGCTTTAATAAGTTTCAGTTTTATCTCCTACAAACGAGAACCTACCAATTAAGTGGGACAGAATTGAGCTTACCAACACAGAGTGTCATATTGAACACTTATTCTAAAACTGCACATTGATTGTTAGACAAGTATTTATAATAATTTGTTATTTTTATATTTCGGTTTAACGTAAAAAATAAAAAATTGTCTAATAAAGGAGTAAAAATGACTGCACTGCTCTCTGATGGAATTAAAAGTCAACGGGCCGAGTAGTTCATCAAATGGCCGCTAGATGGGATTAGGAGTGGTCGGTCAGTGTCGGCAATGTAGTTCAAGTTGCTGAGCCGATCCACGCTGAATGCCTTGTAACATGAACTTTCAATCATTATCTAATCATTATCAATCATTATCACTGTGATAAAATAATCAAATCTTTGTTTTGATGTGACATAATTTATTTCTTTATGGACTCTTACAATAAGTAAAGTACTAGGGGTACCTGTGCAGCACAGTGCGCTGCATTTACCAGAGCACCTTGTAAAATAAGGCCGGTTCCTACGTGAGTGACAGATGCGACGCGACGAGAGCGACAAAATTTCAAACAAATGTATAAGCATCGGAGCGTTCTTTGTGGGCGACAGGAGCGACAACAATTTACAATGTATAACATTATGGCGATGCAAGCTTGTCGCTGGTGTCGCTCCCGTCGCTCTCGTCGCGTCGCATCTGTCGCCCACGTAGGAACCGGCCTAAAACCTTACCCCCTTTCATAAAAATTCCAAGTTCTTTTAAGCTTTTAACATGTGTTTTTAAGATTTAGCTATGAACAGCTGTTTTATTTGAAATTTAATACAAATTGTTCCCCATGTAATAGTAATATTGTATGGCTTTTAGTGGAGGGAAATCAGCAATTAACTAGTTCTCCTCGCCTGAAATGCCTGCACTTTTTTGTTTTCTATGCAGGTGGACCAACGGCTTAACGTGACTTCCGAACCACGGGAGCGGCCGAACAATCTTTTTGTCCCCGAGCCAGGATATGAACCCATGGACCTACCCGGGCCAGCTGGGTGATAACCCAGAGCTCTACCACTGAGCTACGGCCGCTGCCCATGTTAATCTTATGAACAAAAACGAACTTTAAGGGCTTCCCATTCCCTTCAGAGTACTAATATAAAAGATCTAAAACCTTATTACAAAACTACGAACTAAGGCGAATCTTTTGACATCTTAAACATTTTATTTCGTCCAGAAATAAGGTATTTTTATTTATGGTATCCATGGTATTTTTTAACATTTAGTATTTACAAAAAAACGGCTTTACATTTTATATATATATATATATACATATATATATATATATATATATATATACATATATATATACATATATATATATACATATATATATATATATATATATATTATTCAATTAAGTACAATATTGGCCTAGTTAAATTGCACAAGTTAAACGCTGTCCATAAACACATTTACACATTCCTAAAACCCATATATGTGAATGAGTACAAGTTTGCCTCTTGCTAAATAAGTAAAATATTTAACAAACATAAAGTAAATGAAAAAACAAAACTATTTATATAAACGGTATCAACATCTCCGAGTTAAAACTTCAAGCATAGATTACTGTCAGCATATTAATGTACACCAAAACATTTATATACAAAGTTTAAAATATAAAAATTTGAGTTTTCTTTTTTATGAAGTGTGAATTTTTCAGAGCGGTTTTTTTTTTTTTCAAATTTTATACTTTGCTTTTGGTGGAAGTTTATGCTTCATGCAAAAAGTGGAGGTAAAAATGAAAATAGTCCAACGACAGCAACTGAAGTCTTATTCTCCTGTAAACAGATTCATCCAGACAATGTCGTGCAGATTCGTAATTAAATTCTGTCGGATTGCTTAGCAGTTCTCATTGTACAACAAGTGACTCGTTAGCAGGGTCGGGTCTCGTATAAGCAGCTGGGATTGCTTAGCAGTTCTCATTGTACAACAAGTGACTCGTTAGCAGGGCCGGGTCTCGTATAAGCAGCTGGGATTGCTTAGCAGTTCTCATTGTACAACAAGTGACTCGTTAGCAGGGTCGGGTCTCGTATAAGCAGCTGGGATTGCTTAGCAGTTCTCATTGTACAACAAGTGACTCGTTAGCAGGGTCGGGTCTCGTATAAGCAGCTGGGATTGCTTAGCAGTTCTCATTGTACAACAAGTGACTCGTTAGCAGGGTCGGGTCTCGTATAAGCAGCTGGGATTGCTTAGCAGTTCTCATTGTACAACAAGTGACTCGTTAGCAGGGCCGGGTCTCGTATAAGCAGCTGGGATTGCTTAGCAGTTCTCATTGTACAACAAGTGACTCGTTAGCAGTGTCGGGTCTCGTATAAGCAGCTGGGATTGCTTAGCAGTTCTCATTGTACAACAAGTGACTCGTTAGCAGGGTCGGGTCTCGTATAAGCAGCTGGGATTGCTTAGCAGTTCTCATTGTACAACAAGTGACTCGTTAGCAGGGCCGGGTCTCGTATAAGCAGCTGGGATTGCTTAGCAGTTCTCATTGTACAACAAGTGACTCGTTAGCAGGGTCGGGTCTCGTATAAGCAGCTGGGATTGCTTAGCAGTTCTCATTGTACAACAAGTGACTCGTTAGCAGGGCCGGGTCTCGTATAAGCAGCTGGGATTGCTTAGCAGTTCTCATTGTACAACAAGTGACTCGTTAGCAGGGCCGGGTCTCGTATAAGCAGCTGGGATTGCTTAGCAGTTCTCATTGTACAACAAGTGACTCGTTAGCAGGGTCGGGTCTCGTATAAGCAGCTGGGATTGCTTAGCAGTTCTCATTGTACAACAAGTGACTCGTTAGCAGGGCCGGGTCTCGTATAAGCAGCTGGGATTGCTTAGCAGTTCTCATTGTACAACAAGTGACTCGTTAGCAGGGCCGGGTCTCGTATAAGCAGCTGGGATTGCTTAGCAGTTCTCATTGTACAACAAGTGACTCGTTAGCAGTGTCGGGTCTCGTATAAGCAGCTGGGATTGCTTAGCAGTTCTCATTGTACAACAAGTGACTCGTTAGCAGGGCCGGGTCTCGTATAAGCAGCTGGGATTGCTTAGCAGTTCTCATTGTACAACAAGTGACTCGTTAGCAGGGCCGGGTCTCGTATAAGCAGCTCGGATTGCTTAGCAGTTCTCATTGTACAACAAGTGACTCGTTAGCAGGGCCGGGTCTCGTATAAGCTGCTGAATTTACAAATTTAAATCACTACCATTTCTTGAAGTTCCGTGTAGTATATCTACAATAGCTGCATACCACGATCAGCTTGAATTAATGTAAGTTTTGATGAATTCAATAATGAATATGTATTAGTTCAATGAAGTAAGTAACAGCGACATATTGACAAACTAATAGTAAAAAACTATTTTGATCTTAATCCGTTTAAATTTAAATCAGAATAAAAATTTGAATTTTTTTTGTAAATTTTTCCTCCGAATATTAGAAAATGAGAAAAAAAATCCAACAATGGAAACAAAATATCGTCAACTATAAATTAGTCGATATTATCAATGAACGATGAGCATTGACCAATAAACAAACTGATAATGACACTAAATAAATAATGAGAATGATAGACATCTATCTCAAGAGGATTGTAGACATTAGGGTCAATAAATTTGTATTTTATGACTTTTTTGTCAATTTTATGTATTTGTTAATTACTCCCGGTGATTCATATCCTACTCCGAAATTTAGCACCACAACAAATTTAAGTTTTTTGTTGTTGTTTTAACAAAGCTGACATTCACTATTTTACAAGGCTAAGTAGGCTATATTATTTTTCACCATACTTTGTATACGGGGTGACGTATAGGAGTCACAAATATCGTATAAAAGTTCCTTTTATCCCTGTTTGACACTGAGTTAAAATATAATTTAGGGATATTAAAATTACTCAAACCTAATATAATCTCAAATTTTACTGAAACAATAAGTAACCATATGACCCATTCAAAAGATGTAAATACTTTTCTCTCTTTAAAATTAGATAAGTTTTAACTAACTGTAGGTAACTATGAGCAGAATGATATTGGAAATTTCACCATGTTCTTTCAGTGCCAAAACCATTTCTTCAACTCCTAAGGCAATTTTTATACTTGGAAGTGGCAATAGGGATACAGGGCTAGTTTGTTGTCAGCCATCTTGTTTGTAAAAAGGGATTCAACAATTACCTTTACGTTTCAATCAAGGTACGTGGAATAGCCTAATATCGGGCCGGCCTCGGGAACTTCCGGCAATATCCGGTCATATCCGTGACGTCACCACGGTCGAGTTGCTTCTGATGTTTGTCATCCATACAGGGTGTCCCAGACCACCCGCCTTCTTCTTTCTACAGATTGAATTTTCAACAACAATTGTGCCATTGTAGGTAAAACGGTTGCTCTCTATCGATTGACAGTAATTTCAATGTACAGAATGTATTAGAAGGCACCTTTGCAGACCATAAGTAGGTAATTTGAAGGTAATTATTTAGTTGAACGTCGCCAGGCTCGAACTTTTTCCAACCTTCATTAAACGTTCTAAATGTTGTTTTACAATTAAATATAAGCGTTATCAAAGTCTACAAAAGCATGTTCGTTTTCCTAGAACAAACTTTAAATAAAATAATTAAACCTAACTAAAGATGAACTATTACACGTTTAAAAGTAAAAATCTAAGAACACCACAAACTTAAATAAATTGCTTAAAGAATTACTGACGAAATTACCTTAATCGTAGAAAGATGGAAGTAGACTCTGTTTCCACGTCAGGCTCTTCAGTATCTCGGTACAGATTGGTGATCTCTGTCCACAAATGATGGACCCAGGTTTCGAAAATGCAACATTTCCGTTTAATCAAGAACTCAGCAAGGTGGGATAGTAGTCAATGTTGTTTTGGTCCCGTAATGTTATTTTGCACTGACCGTACCGCACTGAAAGACGCCACTGATGAGTCACCGCTCACGCACAGATTGGCCGGCGGCGGCGCGCCGCGACGCTGCAACAATGACATCAGCTGATCGGCCGGCCAGACCGGGAGCGGAGACAGCAGAGGCCGCATTCGCCTTACCGACTATGTACACTGGTAGTGTGCATAGTCAATGGCCTTACTGTATCGCATAACCAGCCTACTTATCATACACACCACTTGTATTCAGTTCATGGGTTTTGTATCGTAACTAGCTGTTGCCCGTCACGGCTTCGCCCGTGATTAAATTTATTTTATAGGTAATAAAATCTTTTTAAAGAGCAACGAAATCTACTTCCTTAAGAATGACATTGAAACAATGAGGTAGTGTGAGTGGAGCTCTGAAGGAATTTCGCAAAACCTGTTCTTAGTGAGAAAAAGTTTCTTAAATAGAAAAGGCCGAGAGAACCTATGAGCAAATAGGAACGACCATATCAAATTTCAACCCTGTAGTAAGTTTAAATTTCAACAGTCATATTGAAGTCATGTGGGGCGGAGCCCTAAAGAACATAAAACACTACATTTGCAAAACTGTTTCTTAGTGTTAGAGAACTTCAAAAACTATATTTACAAAACCATTTCGTAGTGAGCACCTGTTAGCAAAACGGTACATCCACGTTAAACTTATACCCCCTAGAATCTATGGTAAGCTTGAGATTCTATGGGGTGGAGCCTTAAAGGAAATTTTCAAAATTATTTCTTAGTAAGTAACTATGAGCAAAGAGGAACGTCCGATTCAAATTAAAACCCCGGAGGCCCAAAAGTAATTTTGAAGTCCTGCGGGGCAGAGCCCAAGAGAACTTCGAAAACTGTATTTGAAAATCTGTTTCTTAGTGAGCACCCATGATCAAAGAGAAACGTCCATGTCAAATATCGACCCCGGAGGCCCTGAAGTAATTTTGAAGTCATGTGGGGCGGAGTCCTAAAGAACTTCGAAAACTGTATTTGCAAAACCGTTTCTCAGTGAGCACCCATGAGCAAAGAGAAACGTCCATGTCAAATATCGACCCCGGAGGCCCAAAAGTAATTTTGAAGTCATGTGGGGCGGAGCCCTAAATAACTTCGAAAACTGTATTTGCAAAACCGTTTCTTAGTGAGCACCCATGAGCAAAGAGAAACGTCCATGTCAAATATCGACCCCGGAGGCCCAAAAGTAATTTTGAAGTCATGTGGGGCGGAGTCCTAAAGAACTTCGAAAACTGTATTTGCAAAACCGTTTCTCAGTGAGCACCCATGAGCAAAGAGAAACGTCCATGTCAAATATCGACCCCGGAGGCCCAAAAGTAATTTTGAAGTCATGTGGGGCGGAGCCCTAAATAACTTCGAAAGCTGTATTTGCAAAACCGTTTCTTAGTGAGCACCCATGAGCAAAGAGAAACGTCCATGTCAAATATCGACCCCGGAGGCCCAAAAGTAATTTTGAAGTCATGTGGGGCGGAGCCCTAAATAACTTCGAAAACTGTATTTGCAAAACCGTTTCTTAGTGAGCACCCATGAGCAAAGAGAAACGTCCATGTCAAATATCGACCCCGGAGGCCCAAAAGTAATTTTGAAGTCATGTGGGACGGAGCCCTAAATAACTTCGAAAACTATATTTGCAAAACCGTTTCTTAGTGAGCACCAGTCCATGTCGAATATTGACCCCGCAGGCCGTAAAGTAATTTTGAAGTCTTGTGGGGCAGAGCCCTAAAGAACTTCGAAAACTATATTTGCAAA
The DNA here is from genome assembly GCA_030545055.2 of Neoaliturus tenellus. Classification (NCBI taxonomy): domain Eukaryota; kingdom Metazoa; phylum Arthropoda; class Insecta; order Hemiptera; family Cicadellidae; genus Neoaliturus; species Neoaliturus tenellus. The sequence continues at coordinate 262,456,394 of CM061533.1, forward strand.
ACCGTTTCTTAAGGAGCATCCATGACCAAACCAAACGTCCATGGCAATTGTCAACCCCGGAGGCCCTAAAGTAATTCTGAAGTCCAGTGAGGCGGAGCCCTAAAGTGCTTCAAAAACTATATTTTCAAAACAGTTTCTTAATAAGTATCTATAAGCAATGGGAATCGTCCATGTCAAATTTCAACACGTAGGCTATACAGTAATTGTGAGCTTCTGTGGGGCGGAGCCCTAAAGGGGATGTTTAAAGCAATTATTTATTTATTTATTTATTAGCACCTAAGAAAAAAGAGATCACTCCAAATTTCAACCGTGCAGGTTTCCTAATTTGTATTTAAAATTGGCCATGCGGATCACGTTATGAAATTTTGAAGGCCTGTGGGGCGGAGCCCTGAAGGAATTTTATTAAATCATTTCTTAGTGAGCACCTAAGAGGCAAGATGAACCTGTGTTTAAAGTTTCAAGTAAATATGTTTGGTAGTTCCTGAGATTTCATGAGTCAGTCAGTAATCACTCCCCGTCAGTTTTAGCTTGGTCGCTAAGCTCACTCGCCGCAACTATCCTCTTGTTTTTTATTACCAATACTACCTACTACCCCCAATAATTTAAATGAGAACAGCTGTTTACAAACTTAATATTCCTTAATGTAATCATATGCTCCAATACAAAAATGTTGCTTCCATAAGGATAACATGGTAACTTTGAAGACGTGTGGGGCGGAGCCCTGTAGGAATTTTGCAAAATCGTTTCTTAGTGAGCACCTAGGAGGCAAGACGAACCTATTTTCAAAGTTTCAAGTAAATCCGTTTGGTAGTTCCTGAGATTTCGTGATGAGTCAGTGAGTGGGATTTCGCTTATATATATATAGATTCCATGTATTAAAATGCATAGTATAAAAACTATTATGTATGTGTGTGCTTTACTACACATTTCACAAACCAGTTTCAATACATGAAACAAACACATTTTATTCATAAAATTTGTTGTGCATGATCTGATTCTAACTTATTTGTTATAAAACACAATATTTAGAAGGTTTAGTGGAGGTAGGAAAAAGTTAGAGCCTAGCGGCGCTCAACTAAATAATTACCAATTTGAAATACAAACACCCTAATTTTTTTGAAATTTATGCATTCTACACGTCATTTTAAGACAGCTTTACATTTTAACTTGCATCCATAATCCTAACGGTTTGAAAAATAATGGCGATTGAAATTTGGATTTTTTTCACAGTAACATGGAACAAATTTTAAAATCCATTATCTCTGGACATTTTTGGTTAAACAAAATTGTCCCAGAACAAAAATGTCTTAGACTCTTCTTTTTAATATTTTTTATCCATGTAAAGAATTATAAAGGAGTCCTTCCTAAGATTATTTTCATACTAAATCAAGAGAATGAATAATAGTTTGTCGTTGTTCCTACAGTAGTAGCTGTTTAAAGTACTTACCCTCATACTTGGCCATGGCCCAGTTATGCATCGCCCACCATGTCTGAGGTTGTGTACTAGGACATCGATCTTACCTGCAACATACGGTACACATTTACTATTGGCCCTGTAAACTACTGAAACATTTAGCAATAAATAGTTGGTATGGCTAATAGTTTGCTGGTTTTCTCATTTTCTTAACAATTTGCAAATTCAAATTCTTGAAATGTTTCCCATGTTTTCTTATTATTTTCGCCACACCATAATGATCACTACCATAAAATCTTAATGAATCTTTAAAAAATGTACTAATGTACTATGATTTTAAAATGTCTAATATTTTCGAGAAAATACAAGTATATTGAAATATAATTATATTAACTCAATTACAAAGAAACCGACGTAGCTTTTTGGATTTCTTGCAACTGTATTAATATCGAAACGTTGAAGTTTAAATGCGACTATAAGTAGTATATTACTTTTTTGAGGACTAGACCTCTTGCCGGCGGTTGTGTGTTGGAATCGCTGGTTGACGTTCGAAGCCTGAAGTATGTTAGAAACTTGGTTGTTATAACACTGGTGCCGCGCCATACGGCAAACTTTGGCAACAAATATTACTTGATACTTTAAACGTCTCACATATTACAGATTTATTTCTCCCCGTCTCGTAGTTGTACCAAAGCGCAAGTATTGAGAAACCAAACGAAATGCCGATTTAGCACTGAGTATAAATGAAATTATTTAACATTAAGCCTTTTACTCACTTGTAACACCTTAGCAATTAAAATACAAGTTCATTCATTTTTATGCTCTAACAAACGAACTTCAGATCTTAACCATCAGTAGATCGAATATTATACATGGCCGTATTCGTTCTGTTCCAATGTCCACGGGAAGTACAATTCGACTGAAGTTACGAACTGCTATGTCCATCGGCAGTACGATTCGACTGAAGTTACGTACTGCTATGTCCATTAACAGTGCGATTTGACTGAAGTTACGTACTGCTAACGATTCGACTGAAGTTACTGCTATGTCCTCCGGCAGTGGAATTTACTGAAGTTATTACGTACTGCTAACGATTTGACAGAAGTTACGTACTGCTATGTCCATTGGCAGTGCGATTTGACTGAAGTTACGTACTGATAACGATTCGATTGAAGTTACATGCTGCTATGTCCATCGGCAGTACGATTCGACTGAAGTTACGTTCTGCTATGTCCATCGGCATTACGATTCGACTGAGCTAACGATTCGACTGAAGTTACTGCTATGTCCTCCGGCAGTGGAATTTACTGAAGTTACGTACTGCTATGTCCATCGGCATTACGATTCGACTGACGTTACGTACTGCTATGTCCACCGGCAATGTGATTTTACTGAAGTTACGTACTGCTATGTCCATCGGCAGTGCGATTTGACTGAAGTTACGTACTACTAACGATTCGACTGAAGTTACATACTGCTATGTCCATCGGCAGTACGATTCGACTGAAGTTACGTATTGCTATGTCCATCGACAGTGCAATTGGACCGAAGTTACGTACTGCTAACGATTCGACTGAAGTTACTGCTATGTCCTCCGGCAGTGGAATTTACTGAAGTTATTACGTACTGCTAACGATTTGACAGAAGTTACGTACTGCTATGTCCATTGGCAGTGCGATTTGACTGAAGTTACGTACTGATAACGATTCGATTGAAGTTACATGCTGCTATGTCCATCGGCAGTACGATTCGACTGAAGTTACGTTCTGCTATGTCCATCGGCATTACGATTCGACTGATGTTACGTACTGCTAACGATTCGACTGAAGTTACTGCTATGTCCTCCGGCAGTGGAATTTACTGAAGTTACGTACTGCTATGTCCATCGGCAACGTGATTTTACCGAAGTTACGTACTGCTATGTCCATCGGCATTACGATTCGACTGACGTTAGGTACTGCTATGTCCACCGGCAATGTGATTTTACTGAAGTTACGTACTGCTATGTCCATCGGCAGTGCGATTTGACTGAAGTTACGTACTACTAACGATTCGACTGAAGTTACATACTGCTATGTCCATCGGCAGTACGATTCGACTGAAGTTACGTATTGCTATGTCCATCGACAGTGCAATTGGACCGAAGTTACGTACTGCTAACGATTCGACTGAAGTTACGTACTGCTAACGATTTGACTGAAGTTACGTAGGCCTACTGCTATTTCCATCGGCAGTACGATTCGACTGAAGTTACGTACTGCTATGTCCATCGGCAGTGCAATTTGACAGAAGTTACGTACTTCTAACGATTTGACTGAAGTTACGTACTGCTATGTCCATTGGCAATACGATTCGATTTAGTCTAAATCAAATAAATAATAATAATATTTATTCAACCAAAAGTTTACAATGTTGTTACATAGTTTCACATTATACACATATTACAGAAAATTACAAAAACAACAAATTATGTCAAATAAGATAACATAAATAAAATAAAAAAATAAATAAAATAAACTTTTGGCGATACACTACCTTCTTAGGCATTGCCTGTTCATCATTAGAAAGTAGATAAAACTTGATAGGAACCTGTATGTTCAATCCTAGCAACAAATAATTGTATTTTAAATGAAATTAAGAAATATTCACATTTATAATCATCAGGGCCACATTCGTAATGAGTGGACCAACAGGCTCCCCCAGAACTCGTTTTATTTAATAAGGCATGAAATATAACACTTTTATACAGTGTGTTTGGAAACTCTCATCCGAAACTTCATGTGGCCATTCCTTGGATCGAAATAAACAAATAATACCATGTGAACATATGTCCTAAAATGCTTCGTTAGGGCGCTATTTCCCTAACGGATGATTGTATTAAGTTAATGTTTGGCAAGAATCTTTATCACATTAATGTTTTTATGTGCATTTTCAAAATGGTGGCCATACTTGTGAGGATCTGACAACAAATGAAGGAGTAATTGCCATTTTTCTGCAAAAACATTGATTTTTCCATTAAATCGTTTTATCTGCAACTCGGTATTTATATTAGTATTATCTGCTTGGATAGTTAAATATTTACGTGAAAATGTACATTCAGCTTCAATACATTAGAGCTCAGTGACAAGCTGGCCCGCCAGCAGTGCAGCGGCCGACTGTACACAACAGCTGACAGATGCGCCAACTTTGATAATTAATTTGAGTTAAGACGTTTGTCAACGACTGTTGTTTCTAAGTTTGCTCTTAGAACCCATATAGATATGATTTATTAGCAGTGTTTGTAAAAATAAATCATAAATAATACTCAACGAAATCTACTTTACCGAGATCGCTATTTACCTAGAACTAATTATTAATGTAGTTTAACTTACAACGAATTTAATGAATTTGTAAAATTTATAGGACAGCTAAAATTTCTTATTTAAATGTTACTTCTCATTTCATTAGTTACCCGTAGATTTGCTCTAGTTTTACTATCACACAAACACAAGGAGTAGAGTGGGAATAAATTAAAATCTTACCTTAGCAATCCTTTATTTATGCATTTGTGAAATCGATATCAAGCCCCAAGGCTCATCTTCAGTCACATACAGGTCGACCAAAATTAAAATTATAAGTCATCCAGGGGATTTTGTCGGTTGATAAAATTACTTTTGACAACTAACAAATATTTTAATTTTGGTCAACCTGCATGTGACTGAAGAGCCTTTGGGCTTGAAATCGATTTCACAAATGCATAAATAAAGGATTGCTAAGGTAAGATTGTAATTCATTCCTACTATACATCAAGCAATCCAGAGGCTAAGATGAATAATGACAAGGAGTAGACTTGAGGAAATTTCTAAAAAAGATAATAATTAACAATGAACAAAACCATTGTAACAATTCTATTATCATAATTGTTATTTGTAGCTTCCATTAGAAGAGGATGTTTTAACATGTTATTCATACAGTGTCCCTGAACTCTCTACCAACCTCTTCAGGTATATTATTTATGACATAAATAGAAGCAAAGATATCATATTTACAATTTTAAAAACTCCATACTTAACCATGTACCATCCAATTTTATTTTTTGTTTTTAGAATAATTTTCATTTTAAGAAAGGTTTGTTGTGATAAGATAAAAATTGGTATACGACTATTTGAGGGTAAGATCTAATTGGAAAAACGTAATCAATTTTTTACTATTCATATTGTTTTAAATAACGGTTATTTAAAATCTCTATCTTAATTTACATAAAAACTACATAAAGTAGCAAAGTTAATATTCGTTATGCGTCTGAGGAGATGAAGTTATAACTACTCGCTTTTGATGCCTGGAATTGTTTGGTTGCAATTATCCTATATTTAACCTCACAGCTACGGTTCAAAGACTGAACTGATTCTTCCGGCTCAAAATTTTCTGTTTTTACAGACAGCGGATTTGAGTTCATTGAGAGCTGAGATCTACCTGTTCGTAATTTATCTGCTACAGATTCCGATATTGTTAAGCTCTCGTAGATCAGGACCGAACTAAGCATTGTTACAACAAAGAACCACATTAAGCATACATTGGTCGAATTCATTTTTAATCGAATAATGGGGTAAATGTTATTATTGTATAAGATTAGGACTCAACTGACACAAAAATTCTATATTATTAGCACTTTTAATTATGCACTTAAGGAACCGTTATGCAATTTAATGACATGTAGTATTTCTTGGTGAACATTTGACAATCATAACAATACATTAATAAATTATAGAATATATTTGTAATATTTAATTAAGATATTTAATAAATACCCCCGTCGCAGTACACCTGCGTACTCAGCGAATTTCCAAAGAAATTATAGATTTTGTCTTTTCCCCATAAACACCATGGGAATGAGTATGTAGGTTTGCTGCCATTGGATGTCATTTGAAAATATTACTTGTAAGGAAATGTAATGGTTAGTTGAGGTAAATATCAATTTCTATCAATATTCGGCACTTTTTAATTTTTCCTATAAAAACCCCATGGGGGTGAGTATGTAAGTTTGCCAGCACATGGGTGTTGTAAGCAAATATCAGTTAAACCTTAAATAGTGAATGTACATACAAAATTTTATCGAGTTATGCCCATAAATAAGCGAGATACAGGGTGTTGTTGAGTTCCCATAAGATTAACATGTAAATCCTATTTTTGACTTTTCTCCGTATCCCGTTAAGCCAAGTTAAAAATTCATAATACTAAATTATTTGTTTTTAAGCTCTTTTAAATGGTTTTAGTTAAAGTTGTTCAATTTTAAAAATTAAGGTCCAAAATTCGGAAAACCCATTTTTGACCCCTTTCAAACCCCATAAAACAATGCTCCCATAACCCGATCATGCTGGTTCGCGAACTAATGAAAATAGACCTGTTCTTACATGTTCATACCAAAGTCGGAGGTCCCCTTCAAAAGTTATCAGTACCACTGACACACACATATAGGTATATATATTACATATATATGAAAATGAACGAATGGATTTCATCAAAATCGGAGGTTCCGTTCAAAAGTTATCGTGTTCATGGACACACACACACACACACACACACACACACACACACACACATATATATATTAATTTGAACGAACGGTGTTTTTGGCTTCTGGGGACCTCAAAATGAAAAAGTAACATGGTCCCGGGCTTAGGTCTTACCATGGCTACTACCGTAAAAGCGCATTCCCTATAGGAAAATTCGCTAAAAGTTAAAAAAATGAAACCGAGTTGACTTCTGCAATAGGGTTCCATTGTGATGAACATAATATAACCACACGTAATCTAATGAACCGGTTCTTGAGGCTCTGAATTGACACATAGACACGTAGCATGAACCTGGTCATTGTACTGATCTTATCTGTACGGATCTTATCAGGATCGGTCCAATGATCCGAGTGGGCCATCAAATAAGTATCGTAAAATGCGTAGAAGAATATTATTGGCCCGCCTACTTGGGAGGCATGGGCTGAAAATAATGACTGTATTTGACGTTGTGTAGGACTAGGAGACTGTCCATCGATGCGGTACACATATGAATTATAGTTCACAAATCAAAATCTTAAATGCGAGAATTGAACTGCTTAAATTTCAATTATACTAAAGCTTTTGACTAAATATTTGTAAATTTGTTACAAATGCTAAAATCAAATATTGAAGGGTTATTTCAATTGAAAAAATGTGTTCACAACATCTTTACTTATTTTAATTAACTAAATACACGAATAATGTATAAAATATGGTATTCGATCGCAGCTCACTCGTGCGGACAAATATTAAACTAAGTCGGTAAAGAAGATTGACTTACTGGACAATCCTATCACTCCGTGTGATGATTTCTTGGATCAAAATTAACAAAAAAATAACAGGAACGTATTTACTAAAATGCTTCGTTACTTTGCTAGCCGCCATTTTGTTTTTTACACTTAATAATTTTTATTTTCGTAACGGATAATTGTATAAAGTTAATATTTGGCATGAACCTTTGTCATAGCATTTCTCATTTTTAGCGAATTTCCCATAGCCGTAGGTCTCATGGTAAGACCTAAGCCCGGGACCATGTTACTTTTTCGTTTTTAGGTGCCCAGAGACCAAAAATAATAGTCTCTATTCATGAGACTACCATGTGTGTCCCTATAGACACGATAACTCTCGTGAAAACGGTCCGATTGACACCAAATTAGGTAGAGATGTATAATTATATTCGGATGAGTTCGTAAACCAGACATATCGGGCGCACCGAAACTGCGATCCAAAACCCAGGTAGACGCCGAAACTGCGATCCTTACCCCAAGGGCGACCCCAGGCAGACGCCGAAACTGCGATCCTGGCACGGAGGCCGCCCCCGGGACGATACTGACGATACCGTACATAAGACGATACTGCTGCTCTTGCTCTCAAACTGAGAATGACTGATATATTTGTGGGGGAAAATAAATAAGGAATGTACACCCTGAAAGTCTTCGTTTATTGGTCCAGGTTAAGAGTCATCTTCACCCCTGGGCCGGTAGCCCATTGTTGCGCAGTCGGCAATTTTAACTATACGGCTTTTAATGCAAAACATGGTACGGTGTTTTATTCCCCTGTTTCGGACGCCGTTTTTCAACCGTTTTCTTTAAGCTTTGTAAGTGTTTAGTTGAAAAGTTATATTAGGTCCCTCATACCTCGAAATTTTGAAAATTTAACATATTACTCTCTGTAACGTCGCAAAGTAACTCGATTTTCCTTAGTAATATTTGTTAAATTTTCCAAATTTCGAGGTATGAGGGGCCTAATGTAACTATTCAACCAAACACATACCAAGTTTAAAGAAAATCTGTTGGAAAACGGCGTCCGAAACAGGGGAATCAAATACCATGTTTTGCATTAAAAGCCGTATAGTTAACATTGCCGACTGCGCAACAATGGGCTACTGGCCCAGGGGTGAATATGACTCTTAAGGGGGTGGTATGTGCGAGTTTAGTACAACTTGGAAATCCCAGTTCATTGGTATTAGTTGAAAAGTGACTTGAGACTTGAGTGGACGGCGAAACATTCTAGAGCCGCGGACGCTGGAATCCCCGCTGGACCCTCCGCTACCTGCTGATGGGCCGCTGTGCCAGGATCGCAGTTTCGGTTGTGGGATTAGCAAACCCTTTTGAGGATTAAAACTAAGATCGCAGTTTCGGTGCACCGGATATATCGACCTACCGGAAGGGGTAGTTTTGGAGGGTTTTGTACCCCAAAAATGGTTTTTTTTTCATTTTTCATGTGTAATTCTTTTAAATTTAAAATGTTTATTTGAACCATTGGGTTTAGCTAAAAAAATACATAGTTTAGTATTTTGAAGCTTTGTTCTATATCCATTGGTTACCGAGATATTAAAAAATCTAAAGACAGTACTTTGTATTTTGGGGCTTCAATGTTAATCTTATGGAGGATAAGGATGTGTTAATATTTCACTTATTAACCAATGTTTTTGAATGAAACTTGGTATTCAGCTTCATTTGGTTGAGATTCATCCATTTATAGTAAAAAAATCTTGTTTTTTGTGCTTATCATGGCAGCAAACCTGCATACTCTTTTCCCATGTTAATCATATGGAGAATAGACATTTATTTCCCTATTCATAAACTTGTGATGATATTTGGTTTACAGGTTTATGTGGTCAAAATTAATAAAACTAATATGTAAATTTGGTGAGTACGCCGGTCTGCTGCAACGGGGGGTATTTGAGATAAAAATGTTTTTTTCCAATGTGTATTTTCAAAGAGGCGGCCATTTATGGACAACATTCCCCTTCAAGCACGGTTGGACATGTGGTTCCAACACGATGGTGTACCAAGTCATTTCGGAATCGATGTGCGCGACTACCTGGATGAAATGTATCCAACAGATGGATATGCCGTGGTGGGCCAGTATCATGGCCTTCACCGTCCCATCCAACAGATGGATATGCCGTGGTGGGCCAGTATCATGGGCTCCACCATCCTGAGATTTGACAGCACTCGATTTTTTCATTTGGGGCGAATGAAGAAACTTGTGTATTTAACTGCAATAGTTGACGAAATGGACCTTGTGGTTTGAATTGTCGAAGCTGCTGGAATAATTCAGGAAGATCCTGAAGTATTCATTAGAGTGCGACAATCCCTAAGAAATCTGCTACAAAAGTGTGTAGATGTTCAAGGGCGAATTTTTTAGCATATTTTAATTACTGAAAAAGTTAAAATGCTTAGTTTAAGTTGTTTTCAAAATGTGTAAATATTAACCATGTATAAGGGTAGGCCTAAGTCTAATGTAGAGTCTATTAAATATATTGCCATTGAAAACTGCATAGCCATTAACTTTTTTTGTCGTCATAAAATGTTTGTCAAGTTGCAAATTAATTGTTTAATTGTCAGCCAAATTGTAAAATACGAAAATAACAACATTTGCAGTAACAAGTGATTTGGAATAGTAACACAAACCGAAGTATTATTTTGTAAAATACATTATTCATAAATTTATGAAATTTATTAAATACATTAGACATAAGCAATGTTGAGCGAATATGAATGCAATGTTGAGCACAATGAAAGCGCAGGTCAGATGGCGGGGGAGCTGATCGGCAGGACACTGTGTTATACACTGCTGTGTTATACACTGTGTGATATACACTGTGTTATCGCGTTATCCCTCACGTTGGGCAAATAATTGACCTCCAGAACTCCACAAGCCCGGGGCCATTGGATGACTTGGTCCTTCAGATGATGTCTTTCGCCCGGAGTCAATGGAAATATACAGCAAAACAATCTTTTATCGCCACCAGAGGGTCACGCCTGATTAAAATCCGAGAATCCCCATCAGTTTTATGGGTATTTACCACGAAACACCTCTACCGGAAATGGCAGTAAAACGGTGACGTAAGATAGAGAACTTCGGGATGTTTCTTGTACATAACTGCAATTACAGCAAGGCCTGGAATGGCCATCGGAGAGCGGAGAAAGAAGATATTTCTGTACTTTTATCTACGGGAGAAATGCCCTGCTGACATTTTATATAGTAAACAATCCCTTGAAAACGTAAATATCTCGTATGTGACTATTTTAGTTTTAAATATAAAAATAGTTCTCATCTTTCAGCTTTATAACGCTTTTTATCAAGTCAAAATTAAAATAGTTTTATCAAGCTTATTTGAAATCATAAAGTTATGGCCTTTATTACAGCTATGACGCCTTAGTAATCTTGAGGTATGGTTTGGTCGCAGACAATTAATGATCATTCTTATCTGAGGGTCAATTCTCATCCACGTAACTAATTTTCTCGTTTGAAAACCAGAACGATTTTTTATGTACTTATATGTCTAACAGAATATGAATACAACTTGATGAAAAAGATTAACAGAGGACTGTGTAATACGTTATAATCGTAGAGTAAACCACTCCTGATAATGATTCATCCTCTACTTGACTACAAAGTCACGATCGGGTAGTTTATTAACCCTCACCAGAATAAGGGAGGGCTGCAAATATTGCGATTAATGCGATTCACGCGAAAATCGTTCCTCGTAGAAGACCTCAAAAAATATTTGAATTCCTAATATTTGATTTAGAATTTATTAATTAGAGTTTAAGCATTCTCACGCGAGAACGTAAACTTAAATTTGAAAACAATTTCAAAATGAATGCATAAAGCAATAAAACTTTACTTGATTGATGTGACGTGATTATTGCTAACATGGAAATATCCCCAAAAAAGTTTCTTTACAACAAAGATTATTAAAAAAATTAAAATTATCTGAATATTTTTAAAGTTGATTGATGAGAACGCAGTCTTATGGGCAAAGTAGAAACTAGCAGGTGAAGCGTTATGCGTTATTAATGGCTTAAATACCTGAGTTATTTATAACCCTGATAACCCTATTTATTGTTAATCCGGAGGCTAACATTCCAATATGAAATGAAATTTGTACATTGCATAAATGAATAAATACAAATTTCTATGATGTACGAATCCCGGGATTGATCATGGGATAGTCATTAATAAATCCCTAAATCCCGGGATCGTAATGTCGGTCCGGGATTGACATCCCTGGTCAGGACAAAGCTACAGGCGGCCCTCTGTTGAATTGGGTCCGTGGTCAGTCCGGAGCCATCGTTTAATTGGTCCCATACCTTTAAAATTATTTGTTATTAGCCTACTGATCTTCCCTCAATACATTAAATGAGAACAGCTATTTATTAATTAATATTCCTAAATGTTTTCATGTGTTCATCCAGCACCTGCTACTACGTCAAAACCCGAGCGCTTTGACGTAAAATGCCTTGTGTGACGTAATGCCATTCAATGTAAATGTAGGCAAGTATGTAAATTTATTGCGAAAAATTTCACTAAAGGCCTAATAAAAGTTACCGCTAGCCTAATATTTTTTTAATGAATGAAAACAATAGTATAAGTTTGTTTCGCTAAAAAATTAACCGATAAGACTAATTCAGTTTAATGTTTTAACTTTTTTTCGAAATAAGTGAAAGCAAATTTTTGGTATTTATCAATCATAATAATCAGGTCAAGGCTTTTAAAAATTCAAATATTTGAAACTAGCAAACAGCCCGTCAAAAATGACGGGTAATTTTCATGATTATTCATGAATTTAATGATTACGTTTGAAAATGGTTTCAGAATTTTTAAATACACCCACAACATAGTATTAAAACTAAAGTTTTTTTTATTTCTTTAGCAATGTGAACAGTTATTCATATATTAATAGGTAAGCATGTTTCTTTTAATCCTTTTTTCTCAGCTTGTGCGCAACGTAAAAAAAACCCTCTCATACCGTTTAAAAGGTAGAGCTTGTTAATTGAGCAAAATGGTATTTTGATTCACATCGGCCACCGAGGCTACGCCCTACAGGCTTTGAAAGGTTTATTGTTAATCTTATGGGAGAGGGATAATTGATTGATCATGAAACCACTCTTGTAATAACAAATTATAGCAAATCAGGAAGAACTGTTTGTTTATCTATAATTTTTTTTAACTAATTAGCTCAAGATCAACCAAATATTTGGTCGAATTTCGACCAGTGGGCGTTTTCCTATTCTATATATTAATAGGCAAGCATGTTTAGTTTCCTCCTCTTTTCTCATTGTGTGTGCATCGTAGGAGAAAACCCCGCATACCGTTAGAAAGGTATATAGTCCTGTAGATGAGCAGAATCCCATTCTAATTCACTTCGGACTCCAGGGCTACGCCTCACAGGCTTTCAAAGTTCCAATGTTAATTTATGGAGAAAGGATAATTGATTGAATCATTAGACAGCTGTTGTAAAAACAACTGCTAGTAAAAGAGAAAGAACAGATATTTCAGTTATAGAATGTTTTTAAACTTCTTGGGTCTAGATCAACTAAAAGTTTGTTCTAATTTTGATCAGGAGGCGATCTCTAGTATATCATTAACAGTTTATAAGTTTAAATAGTTTATAATACTTACTATCATATAGTTTTACAATAGGCCTATCAGACTTTACAAAAAAGATAATGATTAAAGGTTTTTTAACCGTATTTCTATATATTCCATTCCAGATGTATGGTCAATTAACTTATTGGTATAATTTCGCTTACTCAGAGTCCATTAAATTTGCCAGAATTTGGAATTTGTATCTTATTTGTTAAACACTCGAGATTTACCAATCTGATTAAGTGTGTCTTCAACCTCTGGCATTTTTGCCTCCTTACATTCTTGTTTAATTTTGTTAGATTTACGCAGAGTTTTGACGTCCCCATTAGGTTTTGGTATCACCACCATCGCTGAGCACCATTCTGTGGGCTCCTCCACACTGTTTATGCATCTAATTGAACCTTGCTTTCAAGTTCTGACTTGAATTTTTCACGCAATGGTATAGAAGTACATTCCTGGGTGTACTAAGTGCTACTACATTGTCCTCTAAGTCAATCGTATAGACTTATTTCTTCCAAAATAAGACTTACTTCTTCCAAATCATAGTTCTGCATTTCCACATTTTTGCACTCTATTGTTTATTATATCAGTGAGAACAATAAACCAACTGTTAAACATGTAAAATCATAAGCCTACACGACCTTAAAAGGTTGAAATAAGGAATATATATATATATATATATATATATATATATATATATATATATATATATATATATACAGGGTGATTCAGACCACCCGTCCACTATTAATAGCAGGAGAACGGTTTGAGATAAAATCATGAAATAAAGTTTTTTCCCACTAAATCGCATATGGACTTTCCAATAAAAATATTTTCATTAATGCCAGTATACAGGGTGTTCCAAAACTGGAGGTCACGGGTTCGAATCTTAAAATTTTCTTAAATAAACATGCAGAATTTTTTACATAATTTTAAACGTATTAGTCAAAGGAGCATTTTCGTGAAAACAGAATGAATTTATCTTTTTTCCGTTTCAAAATGGCGGCCATTTTTGTAAGAAAAATCAAAATTTACGGAATACCCTGTAATTCTTTTATTATTTGTCATAAATGACTCCTGATTCAATATCCTTATTTGAAATGAGCTACGCTTTACAATGATATGTCACAAGACCACATTTATTAAAAAACTAAAAATCCCAAAATTTTATAATTTTGAAAATTTTTACTTAGACAAAACTCAAAAATTCTAAATGTAAACATATGTCATATTGTATATCATCTTAAAGCTCTCATTGAACTGAGCAACTTTGTAATTTACACTATTACCGTATCTCTTGTGGTTTTGTAGTAATAACATAAAAATGTCATTTTCCCAGATAATTTGCATGTTAATTGTTCAGGGCTTTATAGTATGGAAGTCCTCCTTTGATTGTTGCCATAACATTGAATTAACATGCAGGTTATATGGAAAAAATGTATTTTCACGTTATTACTACAAAACCTTAAGAGATACGGTAATAGTGTAAATTACAAAGCTGCTCAGTTCAATGAGAGCTTTAAGATGATATACAATAAGACATATGTTTACATTTAGAATTTTTGAGTTTTGTCTAAGTTAAAACTTTCAAAATGATAAAATTTTGGAATTTTTAGTTTTTTAATAAACATGGTCTTGTGACATATCATTGTAAAGCTTAGCTCATTTCAAATAAGGATATTGAATCAGGAGTCATTTATGACAAATAATAAAAGAATTACAGGATATTCAGTAAATGTTGATTTTTCTTACAAAAATGGCCGCCATTTTGAAACGGAAAAAGATAAATTCATTCTGTTTTCACGAAAATGCTCCTTTGACTAATACGTTTAAAATTATGTAAAAAAATCTGCATGTTTATTTAAGAAACTTTTGAGATTCGAACCCGTGACCTCCAGTTTTGGAACACCCTGTATACTGGCATTGATGAAAATATTTTTATTGAAAAGCCCATATGCGATTTAGTGGGAAAAAACTTTATTTCATGATTTTATCTCAAACCGTTCTCCTGCTATTAATAGTGGACGGGTGGTCTGAATCACCCTGTATACAGGGTGAACCGACAGCTCGACGGACGTGTTCGATAGTGTGTGTACCCCTTAAGGCATTATGACTCCCATTTTTTCATGCCCACCGATCTGTCGGGTCCGACAGCTCGACGGACATGTTCGATAGTGTGTGTACCCCTTAAGGCATTATGACTCCCATTTTTTTCAGTGTGCATAATATTACTTCCACTACTGGTATAATCACTATTATCATTACAAAATTCATCTCTAAATCTATGTATACCCTGTTGTAACCCCTCTATGCAGTATAGCACTTTGATTCGTATTTATACCGAGGGAAGTCACGACAACCGATGTTGGAGTAGCACGAAACATTCCTTGCTTTGCTATGACGGACTTTTGTTACTGTGTTTCAATAACGCCATTGATACATTTGTTACTGATGGTACATAGAAATTGTCATCAAAATGACATCAACTAAACTACAATTAAGTGTCACAATAAACTTGTAAACAATAACACGACCGAGAATCGCCTAATTTAAACAGAAAAATCTTTTATGTTCTACGGTTCACGGGGTATTACAAGTCTGCCATGATCTTTGGTCGATGTTAAAACGAGTGCTTTGCGTATTGTCGATGCTATAACTAATTGACTGCATTACAACAGCGGCGACGGTGCGGTGGTGCACTCCGACGTCTACCGACCGAACTATTATATCGGCCAATCTACGTTACCGACAGAGCTTTAAGCGAGCGCTCCAAGCGCTTCATGGCTGAATCATGTCCACTGCCCTTAAACAAAAGTTAAATAAATTATAATGCTGTTTCGGAGATCAAACTAACTAGTCAATAGTGCGACTATGTGAAGTACCATTATTATTTATAATGAATTGTATTTAAACACTAATAATTGCATCCTGTAATTAAAATCGTGAACCCTGCGTTAATCTGTGTTACAAAAACTTAGTTAACTCATTTGTTTATTGAGCATGTTGTGCTGCGCTATGCATAAAAGAGATTTCTCGCGTATCTTTATAGTAGCTGAGTGTGGGTATGGAGACGTTACTGTTACAATTTTCTGTACTGAACACTTTTGTATGTTGTTTAAATAGTACTAGTTCTCATTACTAGGAGCAAAAGTAGGTCTTATAATGGGAAAATCTCAAATTTAATTTGTGGATAGCGCCCTTATTTCAAGTCCAATTCTCATAAATTTTTGGCGGATACAACTACAGACCAAGCCCCATCCAGCGACACCAAAAACTTGAAAATCGGTTAAGAACGGTAGGAGGAGTTCTCAACACAAAAAAGCCTTAGCATATTAAATAAATAAGCATAGATAATTTTTGTATTCATTGAATATACATAGAAAACAGCTGATTTTCACTCATAGGACAAAAAGAATTGGTTTTGGTGCTATTGGGAGAACAAAAGAACAGGCTGATTTCGTGCAGAATGATAAAAAACATTATCAACCATCCTGTTCACCTGTGTCATTTCGTTTGAAATATCCAATCTTATTTTTATGATTTAACAATTTTAATGGAAGCTATTTAAAGTCATGATGTAAAGAAAGAACTAAGCGCAATTTAGTTTTTGTGATCAGCGATATTACTAAACAAGCCGGATACAAAATTTTAAAATATATGTTTCCCATATGATTAAGCAATGAGTCTGGTATTTGTTCGTTAGGAATTATTAATTATTGTTGATTCTTTGTGTTCGCCGAACAAGTTCGCCACGAATGCTCAGCCAGTCCGGCTTTGGGATAAACAAGACAGTGAAATGATTATGATGTAAGTATTGAAAGTCAACTGAGCCTATAAAATGGGTGCTAAGGCTACGGCCACACATGGCGACTCAGTCGCCGCGACACAAACGCCGCGACAAAGAAAAAAAGTGTGATACATTGAATCAATTGAAGGTGGCCACACAAGGCGACCCGCGACATTCAATGTATCACACTTGTTTTCTTTGTCGCGGCGTTTATGTCGCGGCGACTAAGTCGCCATGTGTAGCCGTAACCTAAGCATCCGTCATGTTTTTCCTCATTGCCTCTTGGCTCAAGGACTATGATTTCTTTCAAAAACTTTTTTTCCAAAGATCGATTTAGGTTTGACAACCAACCAAATTAAGCATTTACAAATAGGTGGCTTAGTAGTGCAGGGTTGGAAAGAGTGCGTTGGAGGCGAATGGCCTATTCCAACGCTACTAGATATATCACCTATTGATCTAAATTTACCAAAATTTCAGTTGATATAGACCCAGGAAGTTTACAAAAAATATTTCATTACGGAAACATCTATTCTTTTAGTTTTTATATGGGTTGTTATTACAACATCTGTCTAATGAGTCAATCCATTATCCTTTCTCCTTTCTCCTTTCTCCATAACATTAACATTGAAACTTTGAAAGTCTGGGGGGCGTAGCCCTGGGGGCCAATGTGAATTATAATGGCATTCTGCTCATCTACAGGACTCTATATTTCTAACCGCCTGTGGGTATTTCTCCTACAATGCGCACAAGTTGAGAGAAAGGAGGAAAAGAGACATGCTTGCCTATTAATATAGGCCTATAGATTGTTAAACAATTAAATCTTTTTGAAACTTTTGTATTGAAGAACTGGTAATCCGCTATGGTTCACGCTATTTTAATTTTATGATTAGGGGCTTTTGCCCCTCTATGAGCCACTAGTTACCATTAATTACACATAATCACACTAGTTAAGACATAATTAGTTTTAAATACCCCCGTCGCAGCACACCTGGGTACTCAGCGAATTTCCAAAGAAATTTGAGATTTTGTATTTTCCTCATAAACACCATGGGAATAATCATGTAGGTTTGCTGCCATGGGATGCCATTAGAAAAAGTTAGTTGTAAGGAAATGTAATGGTTAGTTATGGTAAATATCAATTTCTATCAATATTCGGCACTTTTTAATTTTCCCTATAAAAACCCATGGGGGTGAGTATCGTAGGTTTGCCACCACATGGGTGTTGTAAGCAAAAATCAGTTAAACCTTACCTAGTGAATATATATGAAAATGAACGAATGGTGTTTTTGGCTTCTGGGGACCTCAAAATGAAAAAGTAACATGGTCCCGGGCTTAGGTCTTACCATGGCTACCGTAATAGCGTATCCCTTATAGGGAATTGGCTAAAACAGTAAAAAATTGCCCAAAGAATTGTCTGTTTATAAATACCAAAATGTAAACATTAATATGACAAATGCAGAAAGTCAGATAATCAGCTGATCATGTTCAGATACCTCTTTTTATTCCTCCTCCCATTACTCAGTTATTTTCCATTGAAATGCCATGGGATTTAATATACAGATTTGCTGCCAGCGGGGTTTTTGAACAAATATTAGTAACTCATCACCTAATGGAGGTACGTACCAAATTTTATTGAAATGTAAAAAATATAAGCTAAATACAATATTTTTTAATTACCATGAAAATAACATGGGAACACTTGTTGGTGTTCCCATGTTATTTTCAACAATAACATGAATATGGAAACAACAACAATACCAACAATAACAACAATATGGAACAACATTAACAATAATATGGAATTCTCTGTAACCAGTGAAGCTAAGTTAATGATTCAAGGTACTAATTTGTTTATTTTTGAAAGCTCTTTTAAATGGTACTCTTTAAAAATTGGTAAATTTTATAAATTAAGGATGAAAGACGCCAAAACCCAAATTTTGCCCCTTTTGAACCCCATAAAACCCCTTCCCATAGTGCGATCATCCTGGTTTTCTAAATTAACCTGAAGAATGCTTTACACCTCTGTACCAAATTTGATCAAAATCGGAGGTTCCGTTCGAGAGTTATCGTGTTAACAGACGCATATATAAGGTGGTATCTATCTGGGGCTATTTAGATTACCTAAAGCCAATAAATCATTATTCAGACACTCTTATCAGTACAACGGACCTAAATACTTCAACCGGTAACCTCAGGATGTTCGAAGCTGCTTGAATGTAAATTATTTTTCTTCTACAGTGAAACTATTGCTCTTTCAGAATCCTAATATTAATTTTTAAACGATGTTTTAATTTAAGTACGGTACTTTTAATTTCCATGGTATTAAATTTAAACTATTTTTTTGGTATGTTATTGAGCGGAGCGAGCGAAGCTCCTATACTACACTCTGGCTTTTTATTTACAAGTACTCCTCCTGAACGGCTGGAGTGATCCTCACGAAATTTTGCTCGGTCATAGTAACCATCTATGGAAAGGTATAAATCTGAAATGGTCCAAATCGGACATAAGGGTTCTGCCCTACGGCCCCTTAAAATTACCATGTTATTTTAATAGGAGAAATATTTTATTTGGTTTGTTTTTACCAATGAGATTAAATAGATATAGAGTGCTCATCACATGTTAATTTTGTGTCCCTTTTTGATTTGCGACATTTTACCCATGATTCCCGCCGTTTCCTTGGCAACCATCCCACACTTTACTCTCGTTTCCTTGGTTACTAGTTTTAGCAATTCTGATCGGTTGCCACAAGCTTCAAAAATTACTGATGATATTTTTAAAACATATGTTTAATGTTGTTTGTTTTTAAATTAGTTTGATTTGATGGTCTGTGAACAGGCTATTGAAGTTGGTTACCATAGAAACATCGGATAAGTGTGGATAAAATGGTAAATTACTGTTGGAAAAATGTAAACAAAGGACTTGGTTACCAAGGAAACGGCGGGAATCATGGGTAACATGGCGCCAGTCAAAAAGGGACACTTTTCCCTATCTGGTGAGCACTCTATATCTATTTAATCTCGTTGATCAAATTTAACTGCAGACTGTTACTATCAGCTGTATGTGAATACAGCAGTTTTATGTGAAATTGTTGTTTTGATTATTTTAGTGGTTTGTTTACGTGAATGAAATGCCACGTTTACGGAGAGGAGGTGCAAATCTTGGACGACGCACCATTTAATATCCTGTAAACATATAATAGCCCGTCGCAGCAAACCTGCATGATCAAAATTATTAGAGTATTGCAGATTTATGGCGAGTAAGCGCAGCGAACAACCTAAATCTGACGACGAGTGTGTGCAGCGAATGAAGGTGAGTGAGCGCAGCGAACGAACCAAATTGACGGCGAGTGAGCGAAGCGAACGAGCTCACTTGAATTACCTGTAAAACATTTGCTATTATTGTTTTAAAAAATAGTCGCTCCGCTCAATATTGCAAGCAGACAACTGCATTGTATACCTAGTTGAGCGAAGCTCCTATACTACACTCTGGCTTTTAATTTACAAGTAGGCTACTCCTCCTGAACGGCTGGAGTGATCCTCACGAAATTTTGCTCAGTCATAGTAACAATTTATGGGAAGGTATAAATCTGAAATGGTCCAAATCGGATATAAGGGTTCTGCCCTACGGCCCTTTAAAGTTACCATGTTATTTGAATAGGAGAAATATTTTATTTGGTTTGTTTACTGTGTGTTGATTATACAGCTGTTATTAGGACCAAATTTAACTGCAGTCTGTTACTATCAGCTGTTTGTGAATACATTAGTTTTATGTGAAATTGTTGTTTTGTTTATTTTAGTGGTTTATTTACCTTTGTACGTGAAGCACCATTTAATATATTGTAAACATATAATACCCCGTCGCAGCAAACCTGCGTAATCAAAAATTATTAGAGTATTGCAGACTTGTGGCGAGTAAGCGAAGCGAACAACCTAAATCTGGCGACGAGTGTGTGCAGCGAATGAGCCGACCCAAAAGGTGAGTGAGCGCAGCGAACGAACTAAATTAACGACGAGTGAGCGTAGCGAACGAGCTCACTTGAATTACCTATAAAACATTTGCTATTATTGATTTTAAAAAATAGTCGCTCCGCTCAATATTGCAAGCAGACAACTGTATTGTATACCTAGTTAAATTGAAAGGTTATATTAACATTTTTATGATTTAAAAAAATCATAAATAGTCTTTGTCATAAATAATTCAAGTCTAATTTATGTCTAATTGCAGACGCTACGGAGAGCGGCAAAATGTGTTTTTTCAGTGTAAGTACTGGACTCAGAAATAATTTAATAATCTTTTATTTGGTTTATTTTTCACGTTGTCACAATAACTGGTTGATGTGGCAGCGAAATTCCTAGTTTCTATTGTGAATGTATAAATGTATATATTGGTGGAATAAAGTCATTACTTCAGTTATTTCCTATATATGAACGAGCGTTGTTTTTAGCTTCTAGGGACCTCGGAAAAATAACATGGACCCGGGCTTAGGTCTTACCGTGAGTAGGCCTACAACAGTAATAGCGTAATTCCTGTAGGGAAATTCGCTGAAATAACTTAAACAATTAAGAAAACAACCAACGGTATATACATTACCATGACATCATAAGTAAACTCCGACTTTCCTCTAATATACTAATTGCATTGAGGTTCTGGATTTTCAAGAATTTTTCGGACTACTCCAAAAAAAAAAAGATAAAAAACATTTACCCGTGACGAACCCAGACTTCCCACTATTTGGTACTTTTACCGTACTTGAGATGAGCTGGGAACCGCCGGCTGTCCGGCGACGGAAGTAGTGGTTTTTGGCCACTTTTAAAACCGACCACGTGCCCACCGAGCCACGTGCCGCGGCAGCTGGCGCCAGCTGCCATGTCACATAGCTTCCGGTGGGGGATGGAGGGTATATATGAGATGCTGTAGTTATATTTTATGCCATATAGGTTGGGGTGGAGATGGCGATAGTGTTGGCGTTAGGGTGAAGTGAATTTGCGCATAAAGTGGGGTTGAACTAAAAGTACGCATAAATTAAAAGTTAGTTCAAAATTGAAATTCGTCGGTGTTAACAAAACTACAACAGTTGAAGAAAAATTAAGAGTTAGTTTAAAATTGAAATTCAAACTTATAACTGAGATGTGGAAAATATGTCAAGGTCATCCAGAGTAAGTTTTTAAAAATCCTATCCAACTATCACCAGAAATAGTTTTAAGTTGAAGTAGTTGGTGATAGCGGGATAATTCATCAGTGCCATGGGAGAGGTGTTTATCGTTTGAAAGTTGGCGATAGAATGAGAAGCGCCGTCTAGGGAGAGGGCTTATAAAATGGCAACCTTCCCCCCACCACCCTTTCCCCCACTCCTTTAGACCAATAACCGGTCGCCGACTCTATGTGGTGAAACTGAACTAGACATGGCGGCCGCCATGGATAAGTCTAACCTCAAACCTTAGCTTAACTGAAGAGAATAGAGGAGCATGAAGTAGGAATTGTGGTGACAGCGCTTATATGAGGAATAGTAGGGGTAAAATAAAAAAACTTGTTGAACACAGTCGATAGGTGTAACAAGTTCAAAGTTGTTGAATTGTAACATAGAATGCAAAATGTTGTAAATAACATTATCATCAACATTAACCTGCGAAGTCTTTGAGTATAATGGGTTAAAACTGTACTTCTTCCTAACTCTATTTAAATTAGTTTTACACTTTGAAATTGAAGGTTTAGAAGTACTTCGTAATATGTGTTGTGTTCGCAAAAGCTTTAATTTTAAACATTGTGCAGTCATTATAATCGATGTGTTAAGTTCAGAAGTTAAAATAAGACTGAGATATAAAATGAAGTGTAAAAGAAATTGAAACAGAACGCTAGAGTAGTAATTTTATAGGTTAGAATTTACGAAGGCTATTCCATGGATAATTCTAACCTCAAACCTAGTAAGTGAAGTAGTCATAACATAAAACTAATGAGAGATGATGACCGAGCGGATGCGAGGCAATGAATGTTTGTAGCGCGATAAACTACCCACCTTTATAGAGGCAATAACTCCAGCCAGATGGCGGCAGATGGCAAGCAAATGACTGGTTGACCGACTTTCACCTGAGTAGTAAGAGAAGTAGGGTTCTGTGTCTATCCCTACTCCTTGGGGTCAATGACCGACCGGAAAGGTCAATGACCTCCCCCCCCCCTCCCCCCCCCCTCCCCCCCCTCCCCCCCCCCGAAAAAATGGAGCCCCCCCCCCTTCCCCCACTCCTTCCCCCACTCCTCCAGGTCAATGGCCGGTCACTACCGGTTGTTGACTTTATGTGGTGAAACCAGACTAAATATGGCAGCTGCCATGGATAATTCTAACCTCAAACCTGCTGCGCATGCAACGAGTTCTCCGGATCGGAATAGTGACTATGCTATTGCGCATGCGCCTAGTCCTGTATTACTCACTTTAGCGCTGCTGCATATGGATAATTCTAACCTCAAACCTTGGTTTTGCGTTGCTGTGCATATGCTGCTCCCCACTCCTTCGCCTTCCTTTTACACTGCTGCGAACTGGACTGGATTGAACACTGTACTGGAGTGAAACAACTTCCCCCACTACTCGAGAATCCGAGGAGCAATACGAGCCTGATCTTAGCGTCAGTCGTCAACAAACTTTCATAGCGAAAGGTTGTTGGCGACTCAGCAAGAGGTTTCAAATATATAGTAGGCCTATATATATTTGAACTTCTTCTACTATGTTGCGTTTTTTAATGCAATGTGGTATATGTGTGTGTGTGTGTGTGTGTGTTTAGTTTTAAGTTGTATTTAATTTAAGAAATAATTTGCGCATTGCGATGTTAGTTATAAGTTGGGTTTAGCATTAAGGTGTATTAATTTTAAGAATAATGATGGTATTTGGTTGTGTTGAATTATTTGGTTTTTTAATAATGATGTGTTGTTAGTTTTAAGTGTTGGTAATACTAATTAATGTTGTTTTGCCTTACAGCTAGATGTTAGGGGGTAGATTAAATGTAAATTCAGAAGTTCGGTTGAACTTCACTTAGAAGGGGTGGGACATCCGCAAAATGCGGACTAGGTTTTTGCATTTTTGTTTAGGAATATAATGGGTGGGATTAGTTTGGGTGGGGTTAGAGTTGCGTTTCTGCATTAGGTGTTCCAGTTTCCCTTGGAATTCACGGTTACGGTAGACCCGGACCGGACCGTTACGGTGATTAGTTTGGGTGGGGTTAGAGTTGCGTTTCTGCATTAGGTGTTCCAGTTTCCCTTGGAATTCACGGTTACGGTAGACCCGGACCGGACCGTTACGGTAGACCCGGACGGTCCAAACAAAATTGCGTCGATGTCCCTTGCAGAACGTAACTAGTGGGTTGGGAGTGGGAACCGTTAGGCAAACAGGGTGGTGGGAACAGTATTACTGTTCCCATCACCTTGGATCATTATAAATCTTGAATGACCTTGACCCACTTTTGGAAGGGTCAATGACCCCCCCCCCCCCGAAAAAATGGAGTCGATCCCCCCCCCCCCGAAAAAGTGGAGTCGATCCCCCCCCCCCTCCCCTTCCCCTTCCCCCACTCCTTCCCCCACTACTCCGGGTGAACGACCGGTCATGACCTGAAAAATTAAAATAGCTATAACTTGATAACGGATTGACGGATTTGGACAAGCGATACATCATTGAAAAGGTCTATGTAAGACAAACATTTTGGTAAAAGAAGAATTTGGTTATCTTATTTTAGTCAAAAGTTATGCGAATTATTTTAAATAAATACCTTCTCTTTCCCCTTTTCCCCCACCTCCCAGGTCAATAATCAGTCTCGGCCAGCTGCTACCCCTCTCATTTGCATATTGTTATAAAAGACGCACCGACTGCGGCTAACATTTCATTCTGATTCCAGACGTTACGCTGCGAACTTGGAGCCACAACCATGTCATCTCTGCCAACTACAACTTCTACTTTAACTTCTACTTCTACTTCAACTTCTACTACGGCTGTTATTGCACCAAAGAAAACTCTTCGTCTGAAAAATCCTCCTGACTGGTACAAGAAGCAACTTGGATCCCAACCTTCAACTTCTGGCACTATTCTTCCGCCTACCAAGACTTCTAAACTTCGAAGCATTTTTTCACCGCCTTCGCCTTCTACTTCGCTTTCAAACGACTCCACACCGCCATCAACCATCATGCCGCCTCCACAGAAGCCAGCTCCCCGTCTTAATACCCCTTCATTTGAATCTTTGCTTCATCGTCTTAGTACACCTGTCATTCCACTGTCACCATTGCCTCCTACCCCACCACTTACTATGCCTGAAGACCACACCTATCATAAAACTAAATCCACTAAGCCTACTCCCAAACCTGCTCCTAAGCCTGCTCCTTCAGAGCAATTTCAATTATTACAAGAAGAGCGTCGTAGGGCATTTAGCCGTCCCACTACTTGCCCTGAACTGCTCACTAGGGGAATTAAGAAAGGATCAGCTTGTGGGAGGAAATGTGTTAAAAACGAAAGTTTTTGCCGTGTACATGTCGTGAAACATCTTTCTGGACCACAACTGACAGAAACCCCCACCATTGAAGACGATCCTGAAATAATATCCGTCAGAGGAGAGAGGCTTAAGAAAGGTTTGAAATATTTTTTTCTAAGTGTTGTTGACCACCAACACATTTTGGCAAAATGTAACGGCTTAAAATATAAAATTAGAGTTTGTGAGAGTTTGTGTAAAGAGAAGAGATTTAACAATTTAGATTCTCAAGACTTTCTCCTCAGGGATAAAAAGGATCGTATTACAAGGTGGGGGCGTAAACAGTAAATTCACTTAGTTTTTTCCAAATTGTTGCTTAAAAAAATAATGGGGGAGAAACCCAATGCGTTATAGCGTGTGTTTCTCCCCCATTATTTTTTAACACTCTAAGTCTTGTGACCTACTAACCTACTTCCATCCGAGTAGTAAGAAAATTACTTCCCCCCACTCCTTTGGGTCGATGACTGGTCACGGTCAGCTCCTACCCCTCATTTGCATACTATTATAAAAGCAGAGCGAGCGTTGGTCACTCCTTCATTTTTCTTCTACACGCCGCTCTTGTTGTTTCGTCTCTGCTGTTTACAATATTTCTTGCTTCAAAATGCCTCCTCATCTGAATGAAAATTTTAATTCTTTTGAAATTTCTGATGTTTTTGAACAATCTGAAGACACTTTAAGTAACAACAGTGAAAGTGAAGATGATGAGGACGATGATGATTATACTGTTGAACTTAGTGAAGAACGTAAAGTCATAGCAATTGATCCACAATTTCCATTTGATACAATAGAAAAGTTTATGGTTGAAGCTAATAAATGGTTGGACTCAGGAAGTTATGTACGAATTGACTCTTTTATATTGTATGGTGATAGTCATTCTTTACTTGTCACACCAAATGACAGAGACCGCATGTTGCAGTGGGCACAATCTATGATGGAGTGCTATGAACAAGGTGTGGACACTGGCGGCTATTTTCTTGCACAACTAGTGTAATAACAAAATTACCCTTCCCCCACCCTACACCCTATCCCTTTCAAATCCTATAAAGAAGGGGGAAAGGAGTGGGGATTATAAAATGGTGGGGGAATGTGTATAAATGCAGGTTGTTTGAAGAGACTTTTATTATTGTGGCTTTAGCAGAAACAACATGGAGTTTAAATCTTCAGCAAAAATAAGGAACAACATAATAAAGAGAGAAATTCGCAAGAAAGAAAAGATTGAACTTATAAAATTACAACTTATAATACCTTCTATTGAAATTGGATGTAGCAAAATAAAGACTTTGGTGAAAACTAACGAATATTTGTTACAATTGCTAAAAACAATCGAAGAATTGAAAAGCAAGAATGGACATTCTACATAGTAAAATTTGAACATTTTAATATAAATAAGTAAACCCAAAAAAGTAGATGTAGAATAGAGAGTGAGGAATAGATCACTTTGTGGTAATGGACTAACATGCCACTTAGTGCTCTATTCCTCGTTCTCGCGTTAAATTGGATTACCTTGACCTATTTGTTTGACTGTTAGAATTTGGTTAACACTGC
Source organism: Neoaliturus tenellus (assembly GCA_030545055.2). Lineage (NCBI taxonomy): Eukaryota > Metazoa > Arthropoda > Insecta > Hemiptera > Cicadellidae > Neoaliturus > Neoaliturus tenellus. The sequence goes on from CM061533.1 coordinate 262,483,553, forward strand.
TGAATTTCAGTTTTGAACTAACGTTTATTTTTGTTCAACTGTTAGAGTTTTTTTAATACTGTCGAATTTTAGTTTTGAACTAACTTTTAATTTATGCGAAGTTTTAGTTCAACTCTAGTTAATTTATGCACAAATTTAGTTTAACCAAGTGTCTGTGCTCTAGCCATTTCCACCTAAAAATAACTAGAATTAGTTGGGTGGGGGAAAGTTCGTTAAAGCTTGAATATAAAGAAGTATTTACTAAAACTTTAATGGGAATAAAGAACACGAATGAACAATTAGTTTGTAGAAGGTTAATATTTTTGTTCAAAACGTTTGATTTCCTTGGATAGTGGTGGGGGAACCGTTATAAAAGGAGGAACGTGAGAGCCCATTTCATTTCTTGGCGAAATTTCGAAGAGTAAACATCTCAACATGTATCGTTGCGATAAATGTTCGGAATCGTTTCACGATGAAATTCTATTAGAATGTCATAAGGAACTAATTCACAACAACCCAGAAGAAAAACAAGAACAACAAGAACAAGAACAAGAACAAGAACAACAAGAAGAACAAGAACAACAAGATGAACAAGATGAAATAACAGCAACATATTCAACTACTTTACCAAATCTACAAGTATTTGCATTACCCGGTAAAGTAGTAATGCATCATAAGATTCAAAATGAAAACTTGAAGCTAGAAGAATTTATTAGAGAAGCAAAACCAATCATAAGTAAAACTTTAAAAGAAGAATTAAAAAGATTAAACTTTCTTAAATTTGGTTTACTATTAGAAGCTATGTTTATAAATGTACAAGAAGAATTATCACCAAGAGGATTCATAACAAAAAACCGAACTATCATGGAAAGTTCAGACATTGATTCAATAGTTGAAAACTGTATAGAAGAAATATTAACCAAAATTCAGGAACACGAAGGAAGAGGATCCGGATGGAGTCTTACAAGTATTGAAGTATTAGATATAAGAATTCACAAACATGGATATGGACTAATGGGATCTAGTTACATTCCTTTGCCCAAAAGAATTAAGGATACAAGATCATGTATTAATGTGAAAAATCAAGATAATGAATGTTTTAGATATGCGATGACATCTAAGTTTGTACCAAATCATTTTGATAAACCTAACCAACACTATGAAAATCAAAGACATAGGTACAATTTTCAAGGAATTACTTACCCTGTATCACTGAAAGATATATCAAAATTTGAGAAGAAAAATCCTGGTACATCTATCAATGTTTTTGCATTAGATAGTTCAAACAAAGTGTTTCCTTTACGTGTCGTAAAAGAAGAGCTACCAGATCATACGGATTTACTACTACTAACGCGAGGAGATGTGTCTCATTATGTGTACATAAAAAAATTTGACTCTCTTGTTAACAAGCAGCTTTCTAAAGATCGACACAGAAAGATAATTTGCAAGAGATGTTTTAATTTTAAACGAGAAGGAAGACAAGGAAGAGAATGGTTACAAGAGCACAAAAGACTATGTAACAATAATTATGAAACAAAGATTAATTTACCTTCGGAAAACAGAGCATTTGTTACATTTGAAAAGGTTCATCATCAATACCGTATCCCTATAGTTGTATATGCGGACTTTGAATCAACACTAATTCCTATAGAAGATGAAAATTGTGAAGCTAGAAAAAGTGTCAAATATCAAATGCACAAACCAAATAGTTTTTGTTTAATGGTTAAATCAACATTATCAGAAGAACATTTAAACCAATATGGATTAACTTCAGAACCTTTAGTATATCGTGGTGAAAATGTGGAAGCAATATTTCTTGACCATTTATATTTAATAGCTGAAAATGTACAAAGATTATATACGAATATCGTACCAATGAAACCGATGGAGGAAGAAGAGGAAATTCAACATGAAAATGCAACTCATTGTTTCTTATGTAAAAATGAATTTACCATTGACAATTATAAAGTTAAAGATCATGACCACCTTACAGGTTATTACAGGGGTGCTGCTTGTAATAAATGCAATTTGAGCTATCGTTTACCACTATTTATTCCTGTGGTTCTGCATAACCTCAGTGGGTACGATGCTCATTTTATAATACCTGAATTAGGAAGAGACAATGGTTCAATAGATGTGTTGGCTGAAACTTCAGAAAAATTTATAAGTTTCTCTAAAACAGTTGGAAATGTAAAATTAAGATTCTTAGACTCCTACCGATTTATGCCGTCAAGTTTGTCTAAACTTTCTGAAAATTTAAGGAAACAAGATTTTATTGAAACAAAGAAGATTGTAAGTAACGACAAACTGGATCTCGTACTTCGAAAAGGTGTTTTCCCATATGATTATATAGACAGTTTAGAAAAATTTAATGAAACATCACTTCCGCCAAAAGAAGAATTCAAAAGTAAACTATACGACATGGACATATCTCAAGAGGATTATGATCATGCATGTAAAGTATGGAATGAATTAGGATTTACAACATTGGGAGAATATTCAGATTTTTATGTTAAATTAGATGTAACTTTATTATGTGATATAATGGAAGAATTTAGAAATACATGTTTTGCAGCATATGGATTGGACCCTCTTCATTCATACACTTCACCTGGACTAGCATGGCAAGCCATGTTGAAAGAAACAAATTGTAAATTACAACTTCTTACTGATATAGATATGGTTTTGATGTTAGAATCAGGAGTTCGAGGGGGATTGACACAAAGTGTAACCAGACATGTTAAGGCGAATAACAAGTATCTGCCAGATTATGATGCATCAAAACCAACAACATTCCTAGGTTATTTCGATGCAAATAACTTATACGGATGGGCAATGTCAAATCCCCTTCCATATGATAATTTTAAATGGATAGATCCAGAATCGATTGGAAACATTATGGATTTACCAAAGCATGGTGAAACTGGTTACATTTTTGATGTTGATTTTGAATATCCTGAACATCTTCACGATCATCATTACGATTTACCACTTCTTCCAAAGACTGAAATTTCCCCTACTGGAAGATGGCCAAAATTAATGATGACTTTAACCGACAAGTCTCGATATGTTGGACACTACTGGATGATACAACAAGCTTTAGACTTAGGATTGAGAATTACAAAAATTAATCGAGTACTACAATTTTCTCAATCTTGTTGGTTAAAATCTTACATCGACAACAACACAAGAAGAAGAGCCACCGCTACATCAAGTTTTCAAAAAGATTTTTTTAAATTAATGAATAACGCAATATTTGGCAAGACTTTGGAAAACAAAAGGAAACATAAGGATATCAAATTGGTAACTGATCCAGTAAAATTACAGAAATTGGTGCAACAACCAAACTTTGGTTCATCTATAATTATTAATGAAAATCTAGTTGTTATTTCCATGAACAAGAAGTCAGTTACAATGGATCGTCCTTTGTATCTTGGAATGTCAATCTTGGATATTTCAAAAACACATATGTACGAGTTTCATTATAAGAAGATGGTTAACTATTATGGAAGAGAGAACATTGGTATTGCATATATGGACACGGATGCACTAATTTACTGGATTAAAACAAATGATATGTATGAAGATCTACGCACCTTTATATATAAAGATGATTTCGACTTTTCCGATTATCCTAAGGATCATCCAAATTACGACTATGACAGAAATAAGAAAGTATTGGGAAAATTTAAAGATGAAACAAATGGTGTGCCGATGATGGAAATTGTAGCATTAATGTCCAAACTGTATTCATTTCAACTGTACATAAACGAAAGGAACGAACATCAAGTCACGAAAAAGGCCAAAGGAATAAAAACTTCTTTCCTGAAGAAGAACGTACAGTTTGAACATTATAAAAGATGTTTGTTTGAAAATGTTGAAACAACTGCAACGTTCAACACTATTAGAAGTTATAATCATCAACTTTTTAGTGTCAAACAAACAAAGTGGGCATTAAGCTACAAAGATGACAAGCGTCATATTTTAGAAGATAAAATTAATACTTTACCATTCGGCCACTACTCTCTAAACCCTATCGACCAGTAAACCTATTCTTCGTCCTCTACCTTCTTCCTTTTTCCTTTCCGTAAAGAAGAGGGGACATGGCAAGCCCAATGCCATGTTCCCTCTTTTTTACACTAATATGAAATGGCCTTGACCTATATTCAAACTATATAAATGAGAATAAACTATTCTATGGATCAGTATTTTTACATGCAGTGTACAAGCAACATCTGAAGATGGAAAGTGTGAAGGACAAGATTGTAAATGAACTACATAAACCAGCAAGAAGAAGATTTCCAAGAAGAAGTACAATCATTAAAGGAATGAATGATCTTTATCAAGCTGATCTCATTGAAATGATACCGCACAGTAAATTAAATAAAGGATTTAAATATATTTTAACAATTATAGACTGTTTTACTAAAATAGCTGACGCTTTACCAATGAAGGATAAGACTGGTAAAAGTGTTACAAAAGCTATGGAAACCACAATACAAAGAAATAAATTTAAAATTAAACATCTACAGACCGATGATGGAAAAGAATATTTTAATAAAGACTTTGGAGCTTTGATGAAGAAATATCAAATAAATCATTATTCTACAAATTCTGAAGTTAAAGCTTCAATAATTGAAAGATTCAATAGAACATTAAAAGGTGCGATGTATAAACAATTTTCAAAAAGAGGATCATACGTGTGGTATGACATATTACCACAACTTATAAAAGAGTATAACAACAAATATCATCGTACCATTGGAATGAAACCTATCCAGGTAAATAGTGCTAATGCCAAAATTGTATTACAACGCATTAAAAATAATACAACACCGAAATTGGAAAAATTGCAACCAAAGAAGTTCAAGGTCAACGATAAAGTTCGTATAAGCAAATACAAAGGTGTATTTAGTAAAAGATATCTACCAAATTGGACTAATGAAGTATTTACAATTTATAAAGTGCAACCAACTATACCTGAAACCTATTTATTAAAGGATAACAAGGGTGAATTACTTCAAGGTGGATTTTACGGACACGAATTGTTGAAATCAACAGTCGGTGATGTATATCTTGTCGAGAAGATTTTACAAAGGAAAAAGGATATGGTTAAAGTCCGGTGGTTAGGGTTTGATAAAAGTGAAGACTCTTGGATTCCTTCAAAAGACTTAGTATAGTTGTTTAATAGCTCATTGTGTGTTTAACCTTTATACAAGATGGAGATTGTACAACAAAAAGACCGATTTAATATCAATAACATTGATGAATTGACAGTTGACAATGATAAGTTAAATCATGGAAAACATGGTGAATTACTACCAAATACGATAAGATGTCTAATAACTGGTCCTTCAAATTGTGGAAAAACTAATGTTGTTTTTAACCTTATAACTAATCCTAAAGGATTGCGTTTTAATAATATATACATTTTTTCAAAATCATTGCAACAACCAAAATATCAATTATTGGATAAAGTACTTGCAAGTGTACCTGAAGTGAATTTTTACAAGTTTAATGCCAGTGAAACAATTATGCAACCAAATGAAGCAAAACCATTTTCTATTTTTATATTTGACGATGTTTCTTGTGAAAATCATGACACAATAAGGAATTATTTTGCTATGGGAAGACATCATAATATTGATAGCATTTATATTGGTCAAACATACAGTAAAATTCCAAAACAACTTATAAGAGACAATGCAAATATGTTGATCATCTTCAAGCAAGATGAAACAAATTTAAAGCATATATATAATGATCATGTAAATGCGGATATGCCATTTGAAAAATTTAAAGAGATGTGTGGCAAAGCATGGAATGAGAAATATAGCTTTCTCGTTATTATGAAGGAAGAAGATATTAAAAATGGTAGATATCGTATAGGGTTGGATAAATTTGTATTTATGCGTTGAACTACCGATGCTACATCTAGTTACACGTTGAACTTCACAGTGTAAACATGGTGAATCAAGAAAAACTATTGAAAGAAATAAAGTCACTCAGTGATTCTATTAGGATGAAGAATCGTGCATTGAGGATGGGTTTAAGTGAAAGAGAAGAATTTCTAGAGACTACCTTTAAACCTATTACGGAACCTTTAAAACAGATATCGGAAACTATTGGTAAACCTCGTTATGAAGGAGATGTTTTACTACCAGTTTCTAAACAAGAAGTACAAGCATTAAAAAAAGAAGAAGATGATGATTCATATACAAGTGCTAGTGAGCAAGAAGAAACAAAAGAAGAAGAACCAATTGTTGAAAAGGAAGAAGAACAGCCAATACCTGAAGCTGAACAATCTATTCCAAATTTAACTCAATTGAGTAGCGATATATTACAACATGGACCTCTTGGAAGAAAATATATAATGAAAATGCTACATGACATGAAATCAAACCCGAATTTGAGTAGATCACACGTATACGGAGCAAGAATTGATGGGAATGAATTGAAGATTGGCGATTCAAAGCTTGAAATAACACAAGACGATTACATCATTATTGGTGAGCATAGATATAAAGGAACAAAAGGATTATATGAATTAATTTTTAAAAACATACCACTAAGATATTCATCCAAAGATTTAAGTGTTTTTAAGGAGATTCTACAAAATACTAGCGCTCATAAAAGAAACTACTTAAAGGATGGAATGATTAATCGTTCACGTGCAACAAAATATAACATCGTTATAAAAAAGTTGTTTCCTCCACGAAAATTGCCAACATTACGTACTGCACCAGCGGTAAGACAACCACTGAAAAGAAAATCTTTATCACTTATGGATTTATCACTTCTTGAACAACATGGTAAAAAGAGTAAAGGAGATACTTCAACATCTGGTAAAGGATTGATGAAAAATCTATACAATACAAATGTGATTTACTACAATGACATCAATAAATTGGTTGATAGAATGAGACTATTGCATGAAGCCATGGAAGCTGGTCATACAGGTTTAAATAATGAATGGGTAGCTCTGATTGATGAACTCAGGAATCGCGACATAATTGTATAATTGTCCGCGGATATATAAGAGTTGCAGGTGTATAATGTGTCAGTTCTAACATGAGCGTCGACAAGTTCGGACGCTACTCCGCGTTAGGAGTGCAAGTTGGAGAAAACAGAAAAAGAAGTGGATTACCGCAAACACCCGAAGGTGACTATAACATAAATAATAAACGTTTAAAGTTTGTTAAAGATCCAGAAGAAGATGGAGATGCAACAAATTTAAAGACAGTAAAGGAGGAAACATCTACAAGTTTAAAACTCGACAACAACCAACTGTATGATGCAAAATCTCACAGGGTTATTAACGTTGCAAAACCAGTCAACAATGGAGATGTTGTTAATAAAGGCTATTTTCTATCTGCGATGGAATATGCTTTACTGTTGGAAAAGACTAAAAGTGGAAAAAAGTACAATGCTTTAAATTATAAAATAACTAATGTGGCAGATCCAACCGAGGATACAGATACAATTAATAAGCGTTATTTGCACTCTGTAATACCAGAAAAGAAAAAAGATGGATTTTCCTTCTATAAATATACTATAAACGATATTGGATATCCTAAAGAAGAAAGTGATGGTGTTAATATAAAATACATTAAAGATAATTGTATTTTATATAATAGTGCTGTTATTGATTGTCATGGAAAAGTGTTGTCCAATCTGGAAGATGGTTCAACTCCATCTGATGCTGCTACCGTGAGACAAATGAATGAAAGCTTGAAAAAAGGAACATCCGCTTTTGTTAAACAGAATCAGGTGGTGTCAAAGAAAGGTGATGAGTTTATGCAAGGCAGTGAAAAGTTTACCTTACTACAACTAAAAAATGACAAGTGGGATGGAAAAAATAAAAGATTGTCAAATATAAGTTTAGGCACGGAAGAACATGATGCTGTTATTTTAACACAAGTACCACAACTATCAGCTACTGGTGTTAATTTTATATGTAAAGGTAGACGATTAACCCAAGTTAAATCTGGTAAAGATGATCAGGATTGTGTTGTTGTAAAACAAACTATAGTTTTAGATAAAATAAATAACGTATATAATGGAAAAAATAAAAGAATATCTAACATATCAGCAGGAATAGCTCCGAATGATGTTGCTACTATTAATCAAGTTATAGCAACCTCTAATAACGATCCATCTGCGTATACATGTAATGGTAAACGTATCACATATCTTGATAATCCTACACGTAACAAAGATGCTACTAATGTAGAGTATGTAATGAATCTTGTAGGTAATGTAGTTATTGATATGCATAATCATTTGATTAATGCATCGATGAAACACAATAAAATCGAAGATTCTCAGAGAAACCAATGGATTAAAGATGAAATCATTGATAGATACTAGTAAAACTTATGAATATTTAAGTATGGAATATACAAAAAAGGATTCATTAGCATAAAGTATTTCATAGAGTGAAGACGTTGGTTACATAAAACAGCATAATGAAGACCGTATCGCTCAGTCGTCGTCAAGACAGCGGCAAGAGAGGACGTGGTTTAACATCAGCTGCATTATCCCTGCTCAGACGGATTCCAATTGGTGCTGTTGTGAATCGAGCGATAGACGCTTTACCATACGAATTACATCTGCCCGGAGGTTATCAATATTGTGGACCTGGAACTAAGTTGGCAAAACGTTTAGCAAGAGGAGATCCTGGAATTAATAAATTAGATCAAGCTTGCAAAGAACACGATATAGCATATTCAAAGTATAAAGATTCAACAAATAGATCAATAGCAGATAAAATTCTAGCAGAAAAAGCTTGGCAAAGAGTAAAATCAAGTGACGCAAGTATTGCAGAAAAAGCAGCGGCTTGGGCAGTAACTACAGCCATGAAGACGAAAGCAAAGTTAGGTGGTGGAAAACGTCGCAGAGGAAGACCTGCAAAGAGAGGCACACCCAAAAGAGGTGGAAACATTAAAAAAGGACGTCGTAGAACTCATAAAGCAAGTATAAAGAAGACTTCTGTTTGGCAAATGGTAAAAAACGGAGCAGGTTTATACCTAAGACCATACCGTGTGTACTAAATAAGAAGAATCAATTAATAATTCCAAATAAAGCCTTAACAAATCATCAGTTAAATGATTATGTAAAATGTTTGAAAATACCATTCTTTCGAGGAGTTTTTATGAAAGATGCATTACCAACTAAAATATGGAAAAATGAAACTGGAATAGTAAATTTGGATTCCACCTATGGTCCAGGTACTCATTGGGTATGCTATAAAAAGCTCGGACAAACCATTTACTACTTTGACAGTTTTGGCAATCTACCACCGCCAAAAGAACTTCAACATTATTTTCGAAACTCAAAAAACATTTTTTACAATTACAAAAGAGAACAACCTAACAATACTGAAATATGTGGGCATTTATGTTTGGAGTTTCTAGCGAAAAGTGTCAGTCAGCTTTAAGATGTCATCGTATACAGTGTCATTGAGTGGAAATTCATCCACATTAAAAAGTACGCTGTTCCCAGCATTGCGTCTATCCAAGGAACGATTATGGGAAGCGGCATTACTTGATTTGACTACCTACAACTCAATTCCTAATGTTACGGAAGGGAAGAACAATTTACTACATTATTATGAAACTAAGGATGCTGCAGGAAAATACTCAGAATTGAAAATAATTACATTTCCTACTGGAGCTTATGAAATTGATGATATAAACCAATTATTACAGAAACAACTCGGAGAAGACAATATCACCGTTAAAGGAAACAATAATACTTTAAAAGCAGAAATAACTTCAAAATATTATATTGATGTCAGCTTGGAACAGTCGATTGGCAGTTTACTTGGATTTACAGATACAAAAAAGAAAATCTTAACTCCTGGAACTACTCATTCAGGTGATTCAACTGTAACAATATTGAAAGTAAATAGTATTGATGTCACGTGCAACATTATACACGGATCGTATAGAGATGGAGTTAATCAACATATTTTACATACATTTTATCCAACAGTGGCTCCCGGTTTTAAAATTGTTGAGAAGCCACAAAACTTGATATACCTACCGTTAAACACCAGTTTCATTTCAGACATTGTACTGAACATATTGGATCAAGACGGTCATAGTGTTGACTTTAGAGGAGAAACAATTACTATACGGATACACATCAGAGCAGCAACATAAAAGTCAACATGGGATTATCATTTAAACCGCAACGGAAGAGTCGGGAGCTCAGTAGCTCCTCGACATTGGAAGAGTTAACATCGGAAAACATTCGTTTTCTACAGAAGATTGGATTGAAACTTAACAGCGATGGATATCCTGGATATATCTCAAGGACCAACGTTCGACGAAACACTATGGGAGAAGGAATATCACACGCACAACCCTTACACTTCTTCAAAATTAAACAATAACGATGAAATAAGGATCCCCATTCAACAACAAGATATTTACACTTTACCGTGTGAAAGTTACTTGTACATTGAAGGACGGGTATTAAAATTGGATGGAAAAACTGCTTCAACAGTTCCTTTTATAAATAACCCGATGGCATATCTTTTTGATGAAATAAGATATGAAATATCAGGGGTGACGGTTGATTCAACAAAAAAGGTTGGTTTAACAACGACATTGAAAGGATTAACATCATTAACACCGCATGAGAAGAATTCAATAGTCACTGCCGGATGGGTTGCCCCTGATAAAGACACTATAACACCAGCTTCCAACGGTCACTTTGATTTTCATGTACCTTTACGATTGCTTTTGGGATTCGCTGAAGATTACAAACGGGTAATAATAAATGTCAAACAAGAATTAGTATTACTCAGATCTTCAACTAATAAGGACTTGATACTTGCAGACCCTGCAACTACGGAAGATAAACTGGAATGGCAACTACAGTTGGATAAAGTTGTTTGGAGGGTACCTCATGTAAGATTGGCTGATGAACATAGAATCCTATTATTGAGAAAGTTGAAATCTGACCGTGATATTGTGATGCCATTCCGAAGTTGGGAATTTCATGAATACCCTACACTACCTCAGACAGAACGACAAACATGGACCGTCAAGACATCAACTTACTTGGAACGAGCAAGGTACATAATACTCGGTTTTCAAACTAAGCGAAAAGATGTTATCACTGCAAATGCTGGTCAATTTGATCACTGTAAAATAAAGAATTGTAAAGTTTTCCTAAACTCTCAATTCTTTCCCTATGACAATTTGAATGTCATGTTCAGCAAAAAACGTTTTTCCATTTTATACGATATGTATGCAAGATTTCAATCGTCATATTATGGAAAGACTAATACACCACTATTATCACCTGACCAGTATTATTCCAAGGCTCCAATAATTGTAATCGATTGTTCAAAACAAAATGAATCGGTAAAATCATCAAGTGTGGATATAAAAATTGAAATGGAATTTGAAGAACCAGTAGCGGATGGAACTTCGGCATACTGTCTAATTCTACATGATAAAATAGTTACTTACACACCGCTGACCGGAATTGTGAAGAATGTACTTTAAGAAGAATTGTACAACAACTGCAAATTTTTGAGGTTAGAATTATCTGCTTTAATTTTTGAGGTTAGAATTTCATTTGTGAAAGACAAGTTGAAAACAAACAATTATGTAATTGTATAAATTTCAAGGATTTTACGAAAAATATAAAAGCGAGAAAATAATTAGTAGAAACTTCATTCTATCTTCAACCGTCGTATGGGAAACATCATTCGCAAGATGAATTCTACTAACGGAGAAGAAAATACACCTCTAATGGATGATAATAGTTCAGATATAGAAAAACAAGTTGAACGAGAAATGGACGAGTTCCTAAAATTCAACAAACATAAGAAGAGAGAAGAAGAAAAAGCTGAAAAAGAAGTAAAAAGGAAGAAGGTTGAAGTTAACATTACAACCAATATTTTAACAGAAGTATTTCTTCGGATTATCTACCCAATTTCTTCATGCATGACAAAAAGTATATCAGTTGGAATTTTAAAATCAATGGATTATTCACCAATTGTTATTTTAAATCATGGAAACAAAATGGTTACTTTCAGTGAAACTACTTGGGAATCTCTCATGAAACATTTACATCTTTTGGAGTGCTATTTAAGTAACAACACATTTGGAAGAAGAACAAGATTAAGTTTATTGGAATCAAATATTGAAGTTGATATAGTAAAACATCGTGGAGGACAAATTGTTCGCTTCAGAGATTTAACTACACATAATGTTAAATTATATTTCACTAAAGAAGAATTTTACACTTTAAGTTGTACTACCGGTCCCGTCACCAGATATTTGAAACAACTAATATTTTCAAGTGCAATAATTAAAGACTATCTAATTGATACATTGGACAAAAAACCTTTTGTTCCAATTTTATACGGTCCCGTGGATACTTCAATCTTTAATAGAATACCTCAAGAAGTTGAAATGTGGAGACAATTAAACAACTATCACACCAATTTTAATATTGATGAAGTGGCACAAGAAGTGAAAGAAGAAGAACAATCCTGTCTGTTATAAACATCGGCTCATTCAATTTTTAAGTCAGTTGTTAGTAAGACTTCATCATGAATAAACGGGTTTCGTTTTCTAATGCGCCACATATAATGGAAGTTAAAAGAGGTATAATTGAATTTCAAGCTTTCCGAGGAAATGATGGTAATTTTATTATTAAAGAATTAGTAATCTTGGACATGAACACATCAGTAGTTTATCATTATTTGTTCAAACCTCCAGTACCATTTAATAGACTAACAACTAAAGCGAAAGTTACAAACAAATGGTTGAACAAACATTTTCACAACTTAAGATGGGATGAAGGTTTCATTAATTATAACATGATGCCGCACATTATGAATCATTATTGCAAAGAGTTTAAAATTATCTACACAAGGGGATTGGAAAAAGCAAATTGGATACAATCATTTACAAGCAACGAAGTGATTAATGCAATAATTGATAAAGATTTCCAATGCTACTTCAACGAACTTTGTATTTCATCAAAAAGTTTTAAACATCGAAGGTCGCAGTGCGCTTTAAAGAATGCCTACCGCTTGAATAATTTCCTTCAACAAACTGGTGGGGGTAGTGTCAGTGGTGGGGGTAGTGTCGATTATAAAAGTGAGAGCGCTACCATGACACAGCATGAGTATTACTCAAACCTCCGAAGAGACAACATCTCCGACGGACATTCTTATTAACAAGAAGATTAACAACAACATCAATATGGCATCACAGAACTTACTTCAAAGTTTAGTTGATCAGTTCAACGCTCATTCTAAATCATCAATTCTACCTACGAAGAAATGTTCTGAACTAAAAGAAGAAAAACACTACATCATTCATACTATTAAGAAAATGGAAACTTCAGTAGGTGATGCTATAAATTGCACTTTGAGCGAGGCACCTTATACAATTGGTGATGAAGCAAAATTTCAGATCTTCTTACCAAAGCGCTTCGTACAACTACTTCAAAATGAAGATCTTCGTATAATTCAACCCGGCGCACTCTATTTGGTATCACATGGACCCAGTGGAAACAACTCTACTGAACTTACAATTCATGTAACACCTACTACTGATTAATTTGTACATAACATTGTAAATATTTCTTTGTATTTGTTTTTTCAATAAATATGATATAAAACAAAACAAAAAATAAAAATAAAAAAAGCAACATATTGTAATGTCTTTGTACATTACAATATGTTGCTTTTTTAAAAATTCCACAGGATGACCTTGACCCAATTTTGTATAATTATAAAAGGGGAAATGTACTTGCAAAATTCATCAGTCTACTGCTACCTTTCATACCGTACACATCTCGCTCTTAATCCCTGAATATAAAACTGCAACATGTCCCTAAAGGTTAAGTGTGCATCTTATGATACCAACACCATAACTACTTTTGAACAACTTGAAGATTTAACTAACGAAATGCGAGTTTTACTTACCGGTGGTTATCACTTAACTGTTGATGTTAGTGCTACTAATACAAGGATGTTCACTAAAACAAAATATTGCGATGATGAAATATTTATTTCTACACAACCTACAACTTCTTCATCGCCAACTGGTCAACATAACATCAAGTTCCAAAAGTATTACCAATGTTGAATAACTTTTGACAGACAAAGCTACAACTAAAGAATCACGTGATCAATGTGAGTTAATAAAAAGGATGTGATACTTGTATAAATAATCATTCGCTTCTTAGCTCTCACCACGACAAGACCTATTTAAGAAAATGTTGTAGAGAATGATGATTCAACTTGATGGAAAAATCTATGGAAAAGACTACAACACCGTTGAACAAATGACCCAAGATTTAGATGTATTAACTAAAGAAGGATATCAAGCTAAATTAATTTTAAAATTTCCTGAAGTACATCCATTATCAACAGAAGAACTTGTTGCTATGGCTAAGGCGGAGAGAGAGAAAAAGTCTGAAGAAAACAAAGAGAAACAAACTTCCTAAATTTTAATAATCCTTACACTTGTAAGGTATAATTTTTTAAAACTCCATTTGGATGACCTTGAAATTACCCCTACCACTTTTCACAGTACATAAAACTCACTATTGAACACTATACACTCTTATTCTTTCACTGGACTCCGCAGCGTCAACATGGAAGAGCAAAAATACAAGTACAAACCTCGTTACTGTTGTGAACAACAGTGTACAGATTTAGGACCAATGATGGTGGATGGGTTAGCTTGTACTAAATGTGAATTATTCGGATCTTGTTATTGCAAATGCAAAACAAAACAACTACCACCACCGGAATTGCGAACTTTCAAATTTTACAAATCAAGATATTTTCATACATGTTGTCCTCAAAGATGTTTCAAATTTCACCCTCTAGATCTTGCTCATTGTCAACGCACCAATTCTCATCAAGATGATTTTTGTACACATATGATAAAAAGATGTAAATACAGATCAGATTGGTATTCCGATCCTGTAGAACCATCAAATGTGTAATTTCAGTTTTACACTCTTTTTTAAAACTTCATTTGGATGACCTTGAGATTTCCCCCACCACTAGTTCTAATTTTTATATAATATTGAATCATTCCACTTCCAACACTCTAACTAACAACATGGAAAACAAATTTATCAAGTTTGAACATATAATAACTGACAGGGAAGAGATGGAAGAATTGTTTCAAAACTTACTTTCCATCATTGACGAATATCCTATAAGATGGTTCAGAATTGTAGTTCAATATTTAAATCCTGGTGAATTGTTTTCTTCATCGAGTGAAGAGGATGAAACAACTACTTCGGTTCAAATAATTGAATTAAAAGATGGAGAAGAAGAACTAAACATTTTATTCAATCATAAGCTCAAAGTTCCCTATATAAAAGCCCCCTCCCTAGACAGCCCCCCTCCCTAGACGCCTGCTCAAGGTCACCATTATATAAGCCCCCTCCCTATGCGCCGATCCTCATTCCATCACCGACTCTCCAATAATGAACAACTCTCCATTGGCCCAAATGAATTCTAGTTTTGAAATAAACTCTAAAGAAGAGTTACAAGACATTTTTAATATTTTACAAGAACTTGTAGATAATTTTACAACCATCAAAATGAATTTGGAAATAACATACGATTGTCCTATTTGTGATAAGGTTGAAAGTTTAGATGAAGACAGTTTACTAAATCTAACTCCTGCACCATCTGACACTACTGATGGTAATAATGAAGAGCAACGTCTTTCCCCCACCACTTCTTTGTAATTCATCCTTCCCCCCACCACTTCTTTATTTAACTAACATTTCTCCCTTTCACTTCTCATTCCATCTTCGACTTCTGAACTATCAACATCACTAAAATTTCAAACACTAACACAATCATGATGGATATGATGGATGAAGTTCCCTTCGTAACTAGAATGGAAGAGGATAAATTGAAATTGGAAATTAAACGATTGGAAATGGAACGGGAAAACCAACTTGAAATGTTACATTTGTTCAAGCTTTTCAAATACATCATCTGGGGACTCTGCATTTACCTTCTCATCGTCGTCGGTGTTTGCATTTACAACTCTGTAATTCATCACAAAAGTTCAACTTGTTTAAACTCTGCTGTTGCACATTAATTGTATTTTCACTAATAAAATTCAAAAGTTACTTCAACCTATCCTACTATCACCAACTAGTTCAACTTAGAACTATTTCTGGTGGTAGTTGGGTAGGCTTTTTTAAAACTTACTCTGGATGACCTTGACATACTTTCCAGATCCTATTTATAAATTTAAATTTCAGTTTTAAACTAACTTTTAGTTTTGTTCAACTATTAAGAGTTTTGTTAACACCGTCAAATTTCAGTTTTCAACTAACTTTTAATTTATGTACACTTTTAGTTCAACCCTAGTTACTTTATTCGCAAATTCAGTTCAACCGACCACCAACGCTATTGCCATCTCCACCCCAATATTTTAACATTTCTGCCCCCAACACCTGCCCGAACGGCAGGTGGGGTAAAGGAGTGGGGGTGGCGCATGCTCACCAATGCAAAACTAAGGTTTGAGGTTAGAATTATCCATGGCGGCCGCCATGTCTAGTTCAGTTTCACCACATAGAGTCGGCGACCGGTTATTGGTCTAAAGGAGTGGGGGAAAGGGTGGTGGGGGGAAGGTTGCCATTTTATAAGCCCTCTCCCTAGACGGCGCTTCTCATTCTATCGCCAACTTTCAAACGATAAACACCTCTCCCATGGCACTGATGAATTATCCCGCTATCACCAACTACTTCAACTTAAAACTATTTCTGGTGATAGTTGGATAGGATTTTTAAAAACTTACTCTGGATGACCTTGACATATTTTCCACATCTCAGTTATAAGTTTGAATTTCAATTTTGAACTAACTCTTAATTTTTCTTCAACTGTTGTAGTTTTGTTAACACCGACGAATTTCAATTTTGAACTAACTTTTAATTTATGCGTACTTTTAGTTCAACCCCACTTTATGCGCAAATTCACTTCACCCTAACGCCAACACTATCGCCATCTCCACCCCAACCTATATGGCATAAAATATAACTACAGCATCTCATATATACCCTCCATCCCCCACCGGAAGCTATGTGACATGGCAGCTGGCGCCAGCTGCCGCGGCACGTGGCTCGGTGGGCACGTGGTCGGTTTTAAAAGTGGCCAAAAACCACTACTCAAAACCAAGCGTTCATACTGGTCTGTACTTTGATAGATGAGTCAGCTGTTTTCGTTATTTTCGTTGTTTTGATTTACAACTCCAAAAGACCATTGTCAATTTTTTTAGTTTCAATTAAATATTTTAACGAAATACGAGTTTTTTCATAGAGACCTGTATATTATTTTATACCATAACTAAGTTATTTACGAAGATGGGAGAATATCGTCATAGCCGTTTTCGAGATCAGTGCGTGCATATACATACATACAAATTTACCCTACTCGTATTATAGAGTGTAGGCTTTCTTCGCTGCCGCTGATTCTACATATTTAGACTAGTTTCATCAGGCCTACTTTTAATGGATTACTATCTATAGGCGAAACTTACCCATATTTTTAGGTAGGACTATAGATTGTTCCCATCCTCACTCTCCACTATTCGACCTTCAAACCCTTTACAGTTGACAAATTCCTCCCGATTATCTCCCCTGATCATCATTGTCGGCATTCTTGTTACCACAGTTTGATGAGCCACTAAATTCAATCACGAAGTGATCAATCCGTGGAATTCGCCGATCGGCTAAACTGGCGTTTATGGGACGTAATGACAGTAAATTCCGAACGTTACGGCGGCCGTAAAAGATCATCATTAAAGTCATTGAATGCAGAATGCCGTATTTACGATCCTTTGTACGTTTAACTTTATGGCATTCGGCTCGTGTTGGCGTATAAACAGTATCTGTCGACGAGAAATGAAAATTCAACATAGAAAAGGTTTTGGAATGTATTGTATAAATTAGTTTTTCTTCAAGATTTATGGAGTGTTACGATTTAAATATTTTTAGAATTTCTTCTCCTCGGTCAAAAACGATTCTCTGAATTCAATAAAGTTTCATTTTCTTCGGGCTAGAATTCCCAATTCGATTTCTTTTAGCAAACTAACTCACGGAAGTCTGTATAGATAGAGAACTTCCTATCAAGTTGCATCGGGTTTTGGGCAAGTTGCGGGTATTCCGCGAAATAGCCTCCTTAAAAAATATATATAAAATAAAATAAAATAAAAATATATATATTTGTACAATGAACAACCTGTATCCTGACAGAAAATACCGTTGGGATTTTGGAGAACCGTAAAATAATATATTCTCCTGTTGACAAGTTGATGAAAAGGCCATACTCTACTCTAGACAACCGTATAATTATTATGGGTGGATCCAGCCAACTGGATAGCCTCATTTTATTCGGTAAAAGGAGTTTTTGGTACAGTATGATAAACAAAACATTCGAGAACCATCCGAACGAAATATATTAAAAAACAAAGGCTTCTTGGTTCGCCAATGATTAGCTAAGACTAAAAACATCCTATTACGTCACTAAACTCACATCCAGGCTTATAGACTCCTTTCTCCATAGTGACGTAACAATTTCCACATTTGAAGTTGTCAACGAACGCAAATCTGCCACCCGCCTGTCACTATACGGACTGAGGAGACAGCTGTTCGGCTGGTGTCAGCTGATGCCAAAGGACTTGCCGCCAAATCTGACACTTTCCCACGACTGGAGGGGCACGTGACACATGGCATCATGGCAAACCGCAGAGCAGCAGGCTGGTGAGCAGATGCATCACAACACAAAACACACTTGTACGAGAGAGAGAGCAATCCCGATGTTTGGGGGGCGAGCCGATAGCTGGTGAGCCGTCAAAAATGAAAGTTAATCAAATACATGTAGGCTAATCTTTTATTTTCGCACATGGGCGCGATATTGTGATTTTGATGTGGGGAGGGTAATTTCAAGATTTTTTTCAGACAAGTCTGTAGGGCTGCTGTAGACCATTTCATCTACGGGTTTTGGTCCCTCTGAAAAATAGATCAGTTTATAAAAAAAATTATTACTACCCCCGATCGGAGTGGCGAAAGTATACCGTCATCCACCCGCCAGCGATCGCGGAATTACACTTATCTCATCTGCATTTGCGGTAGGTTGTTATTCTACTCTGCTGGCTGACGCTGATAGATGTATCACTGATGGATTTCTTAAATAAACACTGTTTACATGGTTTGATGGAACTCTTCAAGTACTTGGAGAGACTAAATCTGAAACAAACATTTTTCAAATTTTTGTCTCCTTACGTTACTTAGCAACTTAAAATTAATTGTGTTGTTAAAAATATTATGGAACAGACCAACGTTTTTGTAGGACTACTTGCCTTGAAACTACAACCCAATTCCACATGACCTCTTGTAAGTTAATACTTTTACTTTCTCCCCCTATACCATAGTACTGTATGTGGAGAAAGTATTGTTTTCGTCAAAATTTTCGAATTTGAGTTGTTGGTGGATTTATCCATTTTGGAGCCCCCTGAGTCCAAAAAAGTGGTTTTCAGAGTGATGTCTGTCTGTGTGTGTGTGTGTGTGTGTGTGTGTGTGTGTGTGTGTGTGTGTGTGTGTGTGTGTGTGTGTGTGTGTGTGTGTGTGTGTGTGTGTGTGTGTGTGTGTGTGTGTGTGTGTGTGTGTGTGTGTGTCTGTGTGTGTGTGTGTGTGTGTCTGTGTGTCTGGATGTAAACAGAGCTAGAGAATGCCCCAATGGTCCGATTTTTGTGAAATTTGGTATGTAGGTCCAAACCCACGATAATTCCAAGTGTTTTTTTCATTTTTTTGAATTTTTGATTTTTAAGGGTAGTTTATCCCCAAAAACTCTCAAAAAACGTGAAAAATCATAATTTCTCAAAAAAGGCTCTAACGATTTTGATTAAAATTTGGTGGTTTATTAAAATTAAAATTCTGAATAAAATGACACCAATCGCATCTCCGAGAAAATGCGCGTTCAAAAGTTATGAAGTAAAAAGTGTTTCAAAAATCAAATTTTTTGGATTTTCAAAATAGCTGTTACCTGGAATTAAATTTTACTTATTACCATTAAATCAAACTCAAAAAACTAAATAATCCAATATTTTAAATTATTGCTCTACGTCAAGTGGTTGCGGAGAAAATTCATTTTTTCGTTTAGCGGTAAACGCAGTACGTTGTTAAAAGTCACAGTCGCGCGTAGGGTCAAACGAGCGCTGCTCAGCTGGTAGCTATCCGACTGAGTCATCAAGACATTAATGTTTGAAGCTTTTAACACTTTTTTATATTTTTGGGAGAAAGTATGTGTCAGTTAACTGATACCGTTTATTTTCAACTAAAACTCAAATTAATTTTCCATATCTCTGGTAAATCTTCAAACACAACACAACTGTCAGCTCTGCGGGGAAAAATGATCGATTGCGCTCCATAAGGTTGATCGCAACGAAATTACGGGAAGCTCTACCTCTGATTAGTTTTGAGGACAAGAAAATAAAGTCTGGCATATTCCTTAAACGAGAATACCATCATTGTAGCCAAACTCACAGAATAAAATAACAATAATACAGCAACAAAACTGAAGCCATCACGATCCATGCACAATGCAATGCAATGCATAAAAAATTGTTCTGTGATTGTTATTTGGGCATCCGATTTCTCTCAAATTATTAAAATACATAATTTATTTGTCTATCACCAGGTCTGCTTTATGCAGGCCGCAGGCTTAACTTATTGCATCAAGCTTTCTTCATAAACTTATGGACGCTTAAGCCGTTTCCTGTCACCATTTATCATTTAAAAACCATTCTAAAATGAGGCCATGAACAATGATCGGCTCAGTTTGTGTACCTTCAAATCACAGCAAAACACCCCAGCGACTTTCTCATATTGGAAAACGGAAAAGCAGCGGGACAATGACACCACCTTGCGGTAGGCCCCGGTACTGAGCGTGAGCACGGCTACGGCGACACTGACATTCAGGATGAATAGAGCCTCGGGTCGGGACATTGGGCGAAAGTGGAGGCAGAATGAGTGTTTGGTAATCGTGTGTGAGATGTTGAATGAGTGACGCTACTTTCCCCGGGCTTTCTATGATCACGATGACTCGATGACGTTGCGACCTGGTGACGTAGGTGGTAGCCACGACCGAGGGGTGACAGGTGTGGTCACGTGGTCACGATTGTCGGGTGTTCGATGGTAGGTCGTGATCTTGATTGTTAGGAGGTGAATTCGAGAGTATATCATGTTGATAGCCCTTTAGATGTCAATCCTGTTTAGTCTTAGCAGTGGGCGTCAAACAAAAAGGCCTATCAGTTTTGTTTAACAAGAAGAACCTAACAATCGTCATTAGTAATTGGTATCTCGAAAACCCAAATTCAGACCGTGATTTTGCTACACCCATGAGTATGTAAACAACGAGAGTTTGAATGAACGATCCTAAATCGAGCGAATTTCTTACTTTCGTTGTAAAATTCGTTTGAAAATTTGAAACCAATTAACAAAAAAAAAAAAAAAAAAAAAAAAAAAAAAAAAAAAAAAAAATTTAAGGAAATTACTATGTCAATTGACCTATTATCTGATTCCAAAATTATAATCGATTTATCGATTGAGAAAAACAGAGTAGGTACTGTTGCTTTCGGCATAATCTATCCATCATATATAAGGTGCTCATTGAAAACATAAACCGCTTTACCACCTAGCGTTTGAATTCATTCCCAGCATAACTACTCTAGTATGAATTTAAAATAACTGCTAATTTTAAAATCCATACATAAAATCGAACTGGCTGAGCAGTAAAGCAGTTTAAAAGTTTAACTCATCGGTAAACATGGTAAGATCACTTTTTGTACAGTTTTGTTTACTATTTTACTCCTTTTTATCTCCTTCCTATTTATGGGCATCACTCACCTTTTTTTGTTTTGTAGTGCGAGACGACAAGTCCAATGATCCTATTTTACTCCTCTTGCCGTCAGCAATGAAAGGACTCTTCAGTATCTCTTTCAAAGACAGCCTCCAGGCGAGGGCCCGGCCAGGCACCTCGAGCACAGAGAGCGGAGAGAGAAAGGTTAGGAGCGATTTAACGAATCATTACCTGAACACAGCCACAGTCGGATAGCAGGGCCAGAAGTCAAACGCCTTGTGCTGTGACCGACCACGACCACTTTCCCTTTTGAAATTCCAAATCTACCGGTTTAACTTACATATGAAAAATTAATGAGGAAAGTCTTCGGTAAAAAGGTTCTAGACTGTGTATAAAATATTATTGTAGCCTAAGATCTTTGGTTGAGATGGTTACCACTTTCCAACAATATACAGCATATTTCAAATTAAAATATTGTTCTGTAGGATTCCTTTAGTGTGGGAGCTACTTTACGTCTAACTTGTTTCACTCTTTTTTATTTAGTTATTTTAAATGCTACTACAAATTCAATTTAATACGTAGTATATCTATATAACCATGACTTGTGCTTTATTTTTTTTATTTGCTTGAACTTAAGTAGCCCAAACTATTAACTTGTTTCTGGTTAATAAACTTTTTACTTAAAGTATACTTTAAACATCATCATACAACGCAGTGACCAATAAAATATATCTATTGTTTATAGTTAAAGCATAAACAAATCTATTCATTAGTTTACGCACAGGCAAAATTGTTGGGATGCAAGGAGGGCTGTTATACCACAATAAGTTCGAAAAGATAAAAAGTGATTTTTTTTTTTCAAATTAACAAAATTTGAATATTTAGCTATATACCATAGAATAAACCCATATTCTTCAATTGAGATTTGCCTATGAGTATGTATTTATACTGAAGCACATAAGTATTGGCAATACACGGTTTTGGAGGAGGTTTCAATCGTAAAATTATACCCCCCTCGATAGAAAAACTTGCCTTCCAAATGAAAACGTGAACTTACGCTCTTGCGCATTGCAAAACTGTGCCACTCATGGTAAATCACAACCTAAATTGAGCCTTATGGCCAAATCACAGTCATTATCGGTCGAAGGTGTTAAGCCCACGCGTCAGACCCCATATCCCCTGGACTACATCCACGATCAAATCACCCCGCTATCAACCGAAAGTGTTAACCACGTGACTTTCAGTTATCCGACTCCCGACTACCCGACCCGGCCGCAGTGTAATGGCGCTGGTTGAGGAGGTATTTGTCGCAATAAGCCACATTCTCGCGGCGGAATGCGGTCCCAGATTGATCGTCTCGTAGTAAACTGTTCTGGCACGCCTGTTCGGATTAGCGAAGTGCGTACGTGGATCGATTTGATACTTGCGTGTGTTGTACAATTCTGCACGCACTATCGGGAGGACTGTCAATCGGTTGATTAATGATTTGTAAGTAATTGGTATAGAAACGATGCGATGAGGCCAATCGTAAAATGTAATGATTGAACCAGTGAGTGGAAAAAAAGGAATACTGTATTTCATCTTTTAAATTAGATTTTTTTTATCAAACTGAGATAGTAAAATTTGATATAAAATATATGAAAATCTATTGAGTCGAAAAAGAAAAAAGAGAATGTTTTAGTCTCTCTATACTTGTTTTTCCCTGGCCATGAGTGGAAGAAAGGACTCCAGGCCTAACTACTGTTTCTGACACTATCGTAAGTCGTGTGGAATGACAGTAATGTTTTAGTTTGATTTTGATAAAGTTAACTTTTAAAATAATAATATATTGAAAATAAGTCATAAAAACATTTAAAATAACGAAACCTAAATATTTACTAGATGAGTGGAAAAGGAAAATAACTTTAAAAACAACTTTTCTATAACAAAAGAAAAAATATTTTTGTTAAAACACTGAATGATATTTTTATTTATATAGATACGGTAAACATTTTATGTGCATATTTTGTTACTCGGTAACAACATAAACTATAAAGTTTGCTAGTTTCCTGAAAAATTGTATCTTATTTATTCCCTTTTTACACTCACTGGTAACAATTGATAATGACTTGAGTTAATTTTTTATTCAATAATAGCGTATTGTAAACAAATTATTTATTCGGTTAGGAGCGGAAATAAAAAAGAGTTATATTTTAAAAAGTAAAATAAAATAAATAAAAAGGGGCTACATTCAAGACAGACCCCACCTACAATGTACCATAGATACACGTAGATGGAATAATTCTTAAAAAAAAATACCAGTGTTGATAGAAAAAAATTTAAAAGTTCATGCTTTTCTTATTTATTTTTATGTGAAAATATACAGGAAATTAATCTGCAATATCTTGCCAGCCTGACTTTCCGTTTCTACAATCATTACTGTTCACATGTACGTAACTTTAATAGGCAGTGTTTATTTAAAGTAACCTACGGTTTACTATTAAAGACCCTGAACATGTCAGTTTATCATTGTCAAAACCACAATCGTGGATCATAATTAGAAATGCAGATTGAATTAGCTTATCTGCATGCGGACGGACGAAAGATACATCGCTTGCGTTATGCTGAATGGAGAAAGCTCTGGATTAATGTTGCACTGCGGGGGATATAACTCGGTATGGTATAACTGCCATTGTTGAGCGGTCCGCTGCTGTGATTGATAAGCGATTGCTGGTGAATTCTAATGGGGCCTTCTACTTCAGCTCTTATAAAGAAATGTCTGTATTGTTTTGATTAGTTTTTTATGGAAAGTATTTTAGTTTCCTAAACCAGTTCTTGTTAAATATTTTATTTAAGATGTGCCAAAGTTCCGATCATTGAATCCTTTAAAAATTTTAGAAGTGTCCTTCATCGGGTCATTGAGGGCATTAATTATAACATTTAATGTTGTGAAGATTAAGTGATCAACTTGAAGTTGTGATGCTATTCCTGAGGATTTTAGTATTCAAGGAGTTATTAGCCTAAATGTTGGCCTGACAAAACGAGGCATTTCTAAGAAAATATTGTAGATATTTTGATTTTGATCCCGCCGTTGACTATACAGTACAGTATACACTAATACAGTCACTAGTATAGCCTAGTCAATGGCACCTCAAAAGCTTATGGTATACCCCGTTCAAAATAAATGTGCCGTCGAAACGCATTGATTTCATTTCCCCAATTTTACCCGTTCCTCACACTGTGGAGAATACAACCAACCACAATCACTAAGAATTATTACAACTGTCGTCATTTTAGGCCAAAATGTTGCTTTTTCGTAAACAAATATTTTTATTTTGAAGTTTGAGATGTAAAAGAAGCGCTTGCAATGGCAACCAGGCGAAGTAACACGATTATCAGCACTATTTTCCATACTCCGAATTTCAAGGGTGATGTTAAAATACTGTAACATTTGATTGTGAAGAAAATAGGGGAAATCAGGAAGGTATTGAGGAAATTTTTCCTTCTATGGTCCTGGGGAATAAAATTCTGTTTTTTGAATACCCACATTAATTTCGAATAGCGTACAGCGTATTACGACTTAGCTCATACTTTTTCATTGAGACTCTCTAATTTAGGGTGAATGAGAAACCCTTTTAATCGTCCTTAAAGGTTACCTGACAAAGATGGGCATTTAGAACACAAGCCATTTCGAGTCTAACGCATAGTATATCAAACCCTTTTACCTGACAGGTGACACAAAAGAAAGCCATAAGTTCTAAAATGAGTTTCTCTCCGTCAAAACTATCCGCGTGACCCAAATCTTCTCCACTATAAAATATGACTCCGATTTCCTGACATTATGCATATTGGATGGCGGGCTAATAGTTGGGTAGGGGACCCGCGGGCGGTGCATTCCTCCAAAATGTGGCCTCAAATTTCTCTTTTCCGCCTCATTTTTGTTTACATTGTCTATTCGCGTTGCGAGTCCCATGTCATCGTATGACGACAACCGGCACGCTAGTGACTTCCTATCCCTAGAGGTTGCGCCACGTGACCCTTGGACGACTCTAGACTCTGGATGAATTGTCAAAGGTTTCGTCATGAGGAGCGTCATGAATGTGAGGAGCTACAATCTTGGCTTGCCTAGGATTTCGTCATAGGTGGGATTGGCGAAACATGCTGGTGACAGTTAATTACTTTTTGGGGAATCGTGGTTGTAATGGGTTATTACGTATGCTAAACATTTGTAGCTGCATCAAATTAAATAATTAAGGCCCCTCCAAAATATTACTCACAAATGGTTGGCAATAATTTTATTGTTAGTCAAAAATATTTTGCTCTGGGGTCATGGATGAAGATATTATAAGAGCCTATAGTTTATGCTTCAAAAGTCAAGTTGTGCACATTTTCAAAATAAAACAAATAAAGGGGAATCAAATTTTCACCATTTAACAAAGACTGCAGAAAGTTTAGAAAAAGGGCAATCAAATTAAATATATATATATATTCTTCATGCCTCTATAAAAATTTGGAAGGTTATGGTTAAAATGGGGATATAACCGTTGAGCGTAGAGTCAAGAGGGTTTAAAAGGTAAATAAATATTAAGGTTATGCCAGAGTTCAATGTTGAAGCTTGCTCACAGTGAGGTAAAGCAACAATCAAAAGCTGAGGGTGTGGACGGTAAGATGACTTATGACTTTATTGTCCTTTGTTCGATGTAATGTACAACTTACCGGTAGATTATAGGTATGAAATAATGTATTCATGGCAGTGGCCGATGGATAGAGGTTCAATAATGAATTTGCTTTCGCCAATATAGCAAGATGTGGTTATTTCATCTACATAAATAATTTTTATAGCATTTAAATAAAAAATAAATCGCTTTCTATGAGTGAAGTTGATTTATGTTTCCCAAAATAAGAAGATTTGCAATACAATACTTAACAGGTCAATTTTTTACAGACAAAATATTTTGATTTATTCTTGATTAACAGGGATAAATGTAAAAAAATTAGTCATGAGTGTCGAATAAAAACTCGTTGCATAAAATGATTTCTTTTAGTCTGCGTTACAAAACTCAGCATCTCAAACACTCTGACTCACCACACCACTTACGTTTACATAAACCAAACCACATATTTCCTTTTCCACAATGTTATTCCATCGCCACCATGGTATAACCAATCCCAGATTCGACAGGTACAACTCCAAACAACTCTCGCATGACAACGGAGGCTACCCAAACTCGCATTACATGACACAAGGAGTGCGTTCTGGACGAAAACAAGGGAAACGCAACACAATAAATAGTTATCGCACAATGGCCGCTCCCACGTCTCCGCTGGGAGGCTCGCACGGCCCTCTTGCATGCGTCCGCTGATGACGGCGGCAGTAACTGCTCGAAACGTCGGCCAGCCCGGCTAATTGTGCGATTATCATTACCTCTAATGATGTTCCGCCAGCATTCCTGGTATAAGGCGAGATTTAGCTCTGTAGCCTCGTGGGGTTTAGGTTCCAAATCGTTGGCTACCTGGTTACAATAAACGTTTATTTTAAGTTTTAAAAAGTTTTTATTTTTTCATACTAGGTGAAACTAGCTTTTAAAGTATTTTCGCCGCGATGGTGTCTGTCAACAAGCGAGCTTCTTCCCTCAGCTCGCAGGATGAGCTTGTTCGCTTTGCTCACTCTTTTCCAAGATGAAATTCTGTCGTATGAAACCTGTTTCCATAAAAGTAGCCTAACATAGAACATGTAAAGTCACATGAGCTTAATACTAATGTATTTTCAACACAAAATAATCCTATAATAATATCTTGCAAAATTTAAAACAAATAATATCCAGCGGTTTTTGCATGATTGCGTAACAAAACAAACAATCTCACTTTCTATAGTCTGGTGATTCTAGTGTACACCAGCCTTAACTAACAAATAGAAACTCATCATTCATTTGTAAGGATCGTTAATAAGGAGCCCAAAGGCCAAAAGCAGCTTGCTCCAGTTTCGAAACATCAAAAATCTACTAACTTTACTCACGATCGAACCGGAAACATACAGTTTCAAAGTCGAACTTTTATAACCATTCTATACTTCCTATAGATAACGGGATGATAAAATTCCTACAATTCTTTATTCAAACAACCAAACACAGTGTAACTAAAACTGGGTTATGAAAAGGGTTGTATTAATTCACAATACAAGCGGGATGAGCTTGTTCGCTTCGCTCACTTTTCCAAGGTGAAATTCTGTCGTATGAAACCTGTTCCCATAAAAGTAGCCTAACATAGAACATGTAAAGTCAGATGAGCTCAATACTAATGTATTTTCAACACAAAATAATCCTATAATAATATTTTGCAAATTTTAAAACAAATAATGTCTAGCGGTTTCGCATGATTGCGTAACCAAAACAAACAATCTCACTTTCTATCGTCTGGTAATTCTAGTGTACACCAGCCTTTACTAAAAAATAGCAGCTCATCATTCATTTTTAACGATTGTTAATTAACAGCCCAAAGAACGAAGGCAGCTGGCTCCAGTTTCGAATCATTAAAAAGCTAGTATAACTTTACTGAGGATCGAACTGGCAACGTACAGTTTCAAAGTCGAACTTTATAACCATTCTGCTTCCTATAAATAACGGGATAAAATTCCTACAATTATTTATTCAAACAACCAAACACAGTGTAGCTAAACTGGGTTATAAAAAGGGTTGTATTAATTCACAGTTCCCTTCCAAGACTAATTCATCCGACCACGCCCGGTTGGTATTAGGTAGTTGATTGAGTTCTCTTGTTGGTATTCTCTGCATAACACTCGTCCTCAGTCCAGTTTCTAGTGTATGGAGTAATTATTCGGCACTTCCTTCTCTCTTAGTGCTTCCGTCAATCAGTACATTGTACACGCAAAACAATTAACTGTCAAACTACGGAACAATTATCATTCTTGAGCGACGCAATCAAGCACAAATCCTCTAAATCCTTATTAAAATAACTCCTTTCATCTTTAGGCCACCGCCTATCTCGAAGGATGACAAAGCTGTTCAGTAACAAGATCATTATCTGTAACTCTAACGTCAATGCGTCAATTTGTCCTAGTAATAATTCCAATTTGTTTTTTACTACTAAGAACTAAGCAGATGGAGAAATTTTCACTTCCTACTTCAAACGGTGGAGGCAAAGTAGCTGTCGATCATATGATGTCATCGCAAAGTGGGTGATGAGGTAATGCAGAAAATGCGGGCCCAGCAGACTTGAGCGACTAAAATTATCCGTATATCGATAAGTCCCTCGATTTGTTATGTGAATCTGTAGAGTGTTATGAAATCATGCCTGGGGGAAGTAAAATATCTCTAGTATAACTCTAATTTGATCCCAAGAAGACTGAGGTTATGAAAATAAAATAAATTACTGGGATCGCAATCAGCACAAAAAATGTAGGTGGGGAATAGTTTAAGTTTCACTGCGCTTGATTTATGCAATTCGGAATTGGAGAAAATTTTTAGTTTCCTACCACAATATGTTATTTGTCCAATTACTACCACAAAAACTTCCAGTGTTGTAATTCCTTTTTTTCTTGAGCCGCCATACTATAGTTTTACTTTTACACACAATGCGCATGCGAACTTCTGACAACCTTGCATTACCATAACAATAGTCCTGGAAACTCCTCTTTTGACAAAAAGTCAGGAAAATGGACTGGAGCAGAATACAATTGACTGGAAAAGAACGTTTGTATTGTAGAGTGAACGACATTGGGCCCAAGGATAGTCACAACCTACTGCAGATCCCACAGACTTCCTTACACTACGAAGTGGGGATGTATACTGGAAAAACCTTCAAGTTTTAAAAGTATCGAAGTATATGTTAAACTAGTACCGTTGGTTTTCAAGTAGGATATAACGTAAACATTCTCTGACAAAACGCCCTGGAAAATGCTGTTAACATTTTGTTCGGTCTACCTTACACAAATTTCCCAAATGGCTTTTTCACTCTTATTAAACAGTTCTATTCTGATTGAACACTAAGACATATTCGTTCTCATACAATATTGAATATCCAATAGACCAAATCTTTTTATTAAGACTACAGGTGAAAGTATTTGATTTAGCTATAGCCTGTGGGGACAGGACAGGATTAATCATTTCACATTAATAAAGAATTTAAGCACTGTAACTATTCCATAAATAAGCCTTATTGTAGCCAAGGATTACAACGTTTCGTTATAAATACGGAAATAATTATACGGAACGGGATATATAACCCTTTAATAGAGCTCATGTATACATCAAAGGTTTAATTTTTCAGTTGCAAACGCTTGGAGCTCTTAATTACATGGTTTCCTATGAAACCCTGCATACAATAAACAACAAAGGAAATTTTAGCGCAAAACCGTTTTACAAAAAGTTTTGCAAAATAGGGACTAGATGTTGGTGATATCTGAAAAAGAAATTTTCATACCGATCTGTATTAATAACATTTTGCAAGTTCACTGTACTACAACTACGAACAACTTTTATTGGTGTGACAAAATTTAAAAACATTTGTTCGAAATATTCAGTATACGAATGTGCGACAGCTAGTGAACGCCATAAGATAAGTCAGACGCGACGTGCCTTATCATTGCCAAGTGCCGATAAACTTAGGGGACACATTCTTATGCGAACGAGCGTCGAAAGAAACGACCTTGCCGTGCATAAGCTACGCTTTCTTGTTGAGCAAACGAGAGAGAGGATATACGATGCATATGTAAATGTAGGAAGTGCCTTGGTACATTAACAACAAACAATTTACCTACAGCAATATAGGAACTCCATTAAACTCACACTCTAATAGGCTCAAAGGTTGTTTATTTTATGCATTATGGGATGAGTTTCTTGCAAAACTTCTTGGATGCAAAATTTATGCAAAGTGTCGTCTTAAATAAATTAGTTCGAGTCGATAACTCGAAACTCGACGAGTCGTCGATAACTCTAATCGATTAACATGGTATTACGCTAATAGAAAAATATTTTAAGCTGTGGCAACTGATGAGACACTTAATTGTGGAACTGAAATGTTTTATAAATAATGTCCGAATGTGAACTACGTACATGATTGGCATAGCTATAGCTCAAGGTATATGTGCTTATTAACAAAAATATGTGCTTATGCAAAATGATAACACTTTAATTAGTTTCTTCAATACACAAAACAATTTGGAACTCATATCAAACAAGTTATAAACTATGAATGATTGACTCACTGCATAAAAAGAGTGAAGAAAACAGAGTAACAATTGTATGTCAGAAGTTTAATTTTTATAGGCCTACGCCTACCCTAAATTGCACGATTTCAACCAACAGGTAAATCAGGATTTATAGTGGTTTATCAAAAGTCACTTTGAGAAAACAGTCCAGAAATTTACAGTATAAATGTTATTAGTGGTATTTTTTAACATCAAAAGTTAACAAAAGACCATTAAAATCCTGCAAATCTATGTAATATTCATCGGTTTAATTAACAAACCACGTAACTCCATAAAATGCGTTTTGGTGATTTTTATGTTTTTGTGTAGTTTTTTGGTGCCTGCACAGTTGATTAAAGTCTTTTAACTCCAAAAAATATTAAAGGCTGAAAAAAGGGAGAAAACAAACCACGTATATTTTAAGAGGTAAATTTGTTTCTGCAACTCCTAAAACAGCCTCCTTATTACAAACCAAACCAGTAACTCCTTAAACAGCCAAATTATTTTGTGTTCGACCACTTAACTCCAAAATTGGTTATACCAAACCACGTATCTTACATTCTTAAAACACGTAACTCCTTTACTTTTACTAATCTATTTCAAAACTCGTAACTACACTCTACTCAAGAAAATGTTAAAATAAGGGAAAAGGGATATTTTAATTACCTTACAATAATTATACTTCAATTTAAAAAACAAAAAGTTATAAAGAAATTCTTCTTGATCAAAATTAAATGGTTTTATGTTTCTCCTGCAAAAAAGGAAAATATGATTTACGAGGTTTGTTAATTAAGACGACGAATATGTGCATAGCAATGAAATGTATCATAACTATGTGTTATGTTCGAAAATGTTTATAATATACTTTCTTGTACGGGTTTTAGGTCCTTACAACAAGGATAATTAATACACTCTACTTTTACCATCACGATCAAACCGAAACCATTACCAAAACTCCACATCCATTGCCAAACAGTCCGCCCCAGGCGCCCCTTCCCCCTCCCTAGACCCACCTGGAGCTTGAATGTCACGTGACACAATTCGGAGCGAGTCGTGGTCGTGATATGATAGAAGGCGAAATGAAATGTGGCCGGAGTGAGGGGGTGAGGGCGTGAATGAAAGTCAAAACTGGGCGCGGGTCACGGCTGCAATGTCACTGCTATTCAGTGGAGTTGGAGTGTGTGATGTGAAAACGTTGTGATGACATTTGAATTATGGATAAAAAACGCATTTTGGGAGATCTGTCTCAAAAACTTTGTGTTTTGGGGACCGAATCCGAAATCTCGAAAAAATTTTTATTTGTACTAGTGTACGTGTTGCTCGGCATCGAGAAATTTTTATTGATACAATTCGAAAGCTACATTTGGTTCTAAATCATTGAATCCGACTAATCCAATATTGTGAATATCAGATATCACAAAAACTACAGCTGTATGTTAACAGATGTTTAAAATGCTTAAACCAATCTCAATGTCCTTACAACAACCTAATGGGAAAATTTCAAATTTAGTTATTTGATAGCGCCCGTATTTGAAGTCCGATTCTCATCAATTTTTGGCGGAAACAACTACAGTCCAAGACACCAAAAACAATTTTTTTTGCGGAGCCCTATTCAACACACCAAAAACTTGAAAATCGTTTGAGAATTGTAGGAGGAGTTCTCTACACAAAAACCCCTTTAGCGTATTAAATTAGACTAGGATCGCCTCATGATCGAAATTCGATCAAAGTTTCAGTTGATCTGGCCCTAAGAAGCTTAAAAACATTTTAGAACTAAAACATCTGTTCTTCCTAATTTTCTAGCACTTGTTTTTACAACAGCTGTCTAATGATTCATTCAATTCTTCTTTCTCCATAAGATTAACATTGGAACTTTGAAAGCCTGTGGGGCGTAGCCCTGGAGTCCGATGTGAATTAGAATGTGATTCTGCTCATCTACAGGACTATACCTTTCTAACGGTGTGCTCGGTTTTATCCTACGATGCACACGAGCTGAGAAAAAAGGAGGAAATGAAACATGCTTGCGTATTAATATATAGATACTACCGAGATAAATATCCTCCCTTTAAATTATTTGAATCCAGGGAGTGGTGTGTTTATTTTGTGTCACTAATTGGGCGGGACGTTAATTTTGAAAATTAAAATGTTTATTAAAATAAGGCTTTCTGCTTAAAGTTGATAATCATAGGGTTTTCAGGAAATCTTTACCCTCAGCAAAACTATTTAGGTGGTATATTCGTTGTATAAGAAGGTTAAAAGGAAGCCTAATGATATAATCTTAAGACGAAATTTTGATATTTTTTCTTTATGTTTGAAAAATGATATGTTTAAACAAAAAAACAATTATTATCAAAACATATTTGAGTGTAACAAAAATAATACAAAAAAACAGTGGCAAGTTATAAATGATATTTTGGGGGTTAAGAATAAGAAACATAACATAGCTTGTATAAAAAAGCTTGATGGAACTGATGAATTGTT
This sequence comes from Neoaliturus tenellus, assembly GCA_030545055.2. Classification (NCBI taxonomy): domain Eukaryota; kingdom Metazoa; phylum Arthropoda; class Insecta; order Hemiptera; family Cicadellidae; genus Neoaliturus; species Neoaliturus tenellus. The sequence continues at coordinate 262,517,074 of CM061533.1, forward strand.
GGATGAGCCTTTGCTAATGGCAAGGGAATTCAATAATTATTTCAGCAGTGTTGTAGGGCGAATAGTGTCTAATCTTGATATTAATGATAATTTTGACAGGACAGTTTATCAAAACACATTTCCTTCAAAAAATGTCTTAGGATCTTTCTTTATGCTGCCTACTTGTAAATATGAAGTGCAATCTATTATTAACACATTAAGTGCAAATAAATCTCCTGGAATTGATGGAATTTCAGCGCATATTATTAAATTTGCTAGTAAGTATATTTGTCCAATTTTAGCACATATTATTAATCTCAGTTTTGTAACTGGTGAGTTTCCGCAAACTCTAAAAACAGCTGTAGTTATACCACTATTTAAAAAGGGTCTGGTGACGGATTTAAACAATTATAGACCAATATCATTATTATCAAATTTCTCAAAAATTATTGAAAAGCTGGTTAAATCCAGACTTATTAAATTTCTTAATCTAAATAACTTTTTGAGTTCAAGGCAGTTTGGTTTTGTAGAAAATAAATCCACTGAAGATGCACTATTAGAATTCTGTTCAAGTATTTATTCTGGTTTAAATGATAAATTTCGGGTTGCAGGTCTTTTTATTGATATCACTAAAGCGTTTGATTCAGTGGATCATACAATTCTTCTTGGGCGATTATTTGATGCAGGTATTAGAGGAATATCGTTGAAATGGTTTAAGAGCTATCTTACGGGAAGATACCAATGTGTTCGAATTAAACAAAGCGTTAGTGAAGCTCTACCTATAACATGCGGCGTTCCCCAAGGTTCTGTCCTTGGACCAATTTTGTTTATAATTTATATAAATAGTTTATGTTTTGGAAATCTAAAAGGATCACTTACTTGCTTTGCTGATGATACTGCCTTGTGCTATGCACGCCAAAGTGAAAATGATTTATTTAATGACATGCAAAACGACTTAGATAAACTTAAAATGTGGTTTACCATAAACAAATTGGCCTTGAGCTCAAAAACAAAATATATCCGGTTTTCTTTCAAATACAAGGAATTTCTTAATAGAGTGCTTTGTTTTAAATGTTTGAATTGTTTAAATGATGTTTCCACTGCAAAATGTAATGATTGCGTTTTAATTGAAGAAGTTGAAACTATTAAATATTTAGGATTAATTTTAGATAAACACTGTTCTTGGAAAGCTCATGTAAAATCAGTAAAGACATATTTAAATATGGCATTGCGAAAATTTTATATGCTTAAGTACATGTGTCCAATATCCGTACTGCGAACCATTTATTTTGCAATCGTAAATAGTAAACTACAGTATGGTATAAGTTGCTGGGGTGGCATTTATGCCAGCACCATTAATCCGATAGTAATTGCTCAAAAAAATATAGTAAGGCAAATTTCTAAACTTAGCAGATTTGAACATTCTTTTCCTTTTTTTAAGGACTTGGATATATTACCTTTGAGACACCTTTATATGTTTCGAGTTTTACGGTTGTTTTTTGTGAGAGGTGGTCAAAATATTTCTAATTCTTATGTTTTCTCTCAGAGGCTAAAGCTACTAAATCGAGTTGCACTTCCACATCCAAATTTTGAAGCCTATAAGAGATTTTTTACTTATATGGTTTGTAAACTATTTAATAAGATTCCACTTTATATTAGTGGTGCCACTAGTCTCACCAAATTTTTAAAAGAACTAAAACAATGGCTGTTAACTTTTAATATCGACCAAATTGAAGATTTTTTTAAATAAATAAAAACTCAATTGTTTGTTTGTTCATAAATACTGAACTATATAAATGTTTAATTTTACTGTTGAGCACCTGTCCTCTGCAATTCGTTGATATTCTATTTAAATAATTAATGAAAGTACCTCAATGCAGCTTAGGCTAATGAGGTGCTATGCCATTTTATTTATATGTAAGTCTTTGTAAAGTTAGTGCTTTTAAGTTTTATTTTATATAGGTTGTACTAGGTATCATTGTACTCTCTATATGTAATCTTTTGATGTTTTAATCAGGCCTAGGTACAAAGACTGTTAAAAAATTGTATGAATCTTTTTGGCAATAAAGATATTTCTGATTTCTGATTTCTGATATTGTCCAATAAACTTTGCAAGACATTCTTATCTAACTTTTAGAATTTGTTGGGGAAAGGGAAGTAGTCCCTAGGGTGCTGTTTCAATGAACTTAACAAAATATAAACAAACATGCTGATGGGTTCATACGGTTTGAGTGCATTGGCATTTAATATACTTCAAAATTTACTGCTCTTTAAAACAAAAATATATACATTTTTACGGTTTCGGATGACCAAACTGCAAGGCAATGAAGCTTCTTGGAAGCCGTGGCAAAGGGAGGCATTCTGACAGGTGATTTTGCTGTCATCGTCAATCGTCAACCTTTCTGTATGTCAATGATTAAAAATTATAATATCTAGGTAATGTTAGTTTATATGATCAAGTTACCACAGAGAAGATGAGTTGCCTGCAAAAAAACGTCTCTCTGGTAATTGTACCGGCCAGATTAAGTTACCTTCCAGAAGTGATCCCGAATTGTATAAACAAATGAGATATAACTTACTTGTGAAACATCATTTAATATGATTTTTTACATAGTTATCATACCGTCTATGTAGACAATGTGTGATTATTAATTTCGCCAGACTGATCACCCTGATCCACAACTTTTTTATTGCATAGCTTTTATCAGGTTTTGCACAGCATAACTTAGGACATATTACGTAGTACATAAGGTTTAAATTAATTAGTTCAGTTAATTGGGTGCATAGATTTAGGTCTACCATTTGATCTATAAAACAATCAATGCCATTAGCATTTTATCATCATTAAATAACTGATTCATATTGAAAACCTATGCTGCGTTCGAAGATGAAATACATCGACTCGTTCACGATCATCCACCGCAAAAAGGATTTTTTTGCCTGTCTCGTGACAAATCCGACAAATGACTTGTCTGGAATTTGTCACGTGATAGGCAAAAACATATAAACAAACCTCTTTGCGGTGGATGATCGTGAACTAGTCCATCGGCATTGTTTTGTACACATACAATAAAGAACTTTCGGTTTCCGCCACCAGACGTCGCGTCGTGCCAGCCGCATTCCTTGTTGTAATGTGGAACACATCCAAAAAGGAAAGTTGAAGTTGACGGTGCAGTCATCCACAGTCGCAACGGCGGAGTTGAGGGATCCTGAAAATTTTATGACGGGCCTTTAAATAAACCATAGGGCAATGCAAAATAAAAAATACACTAAAATAACTTAAGTAGACTACCCTTAGAACCATTTCTAATTTTCATGTAAAATAACAAATGATTGCCCTTTTCAGTAGACGGTTATAAACTTTTCCTGCATTGAATGAATAAAAAACTAGGATTGAATTTAGTCTAACCGACAACGTTAATAATTATTTACAGCTGTGATTGAAAACATTGAAATCAACCAATTTATCTCTATATTTAAAATTATTATAAAATATTGTAAGTACATTAATTTAAATCAAATTTTATGATATTTTTCAAGATTAACATTTCAAAATTGCTTATCAGTACGAATTAACTGTAATTTCAACTTAGTTGTAGAGAAAGTTTATAATAATATTTTTCTAACCTCAAAGTGGTAACCTCTTTAATTCTAAAAATTATAATAATTTATTTAAGATGGTTGAATCCATCATTCAAACTAGAAGCCAGAAAGCTAATTCTATCTTGGTAAATAATGTATCCAACTCAATCCAAGACTCACATCCATCAGAAAAAGTGGAAAGAAATTTAACTTCAAAAATTTACAAATTAAAGAAAGAAATTCATGAGTTAGAAAAGCAAAAGCACACTTTACGTAAAACTGTACTTACTTTGAAAAGCAAACAAAAGTATTCCCGGAGTATTCTAAACAATATAGAAACCAAAGGTCCTTCCTCAGTGAATCAAACAGACAACTACTTAAATGACCATCACCTACAGTCGTATTTTGATTGTCTCTCTGAGGAGTACTCTAGTATAAGAAAGGATGTATTACTTATAGGTCCAACTGTGACCCTATTACTGAAATGTGGTAGATTCTATGATAATATAGTAACATTAACATCAATTAATTTTGATAAAGCACGATTCGCATTATTCTGTGTCAATGATTGCTCAAAAGCTCAAGAAATTAATCAAAATAATGGCTCCCATTGGAGTCTGCTAGTCTATGATAAGAATCTGAACTCATTTTATCACTTTGACAGTGTACCAGGCTTAAATCACAAACATGCCAGTAAACTAGCAGGAAATATAAATGATGAAGCCTTGTTTTTTGAGGTTCCAACGATTCAGCAAAAGTCTAGTTTCGAATGTGGGCTACATGTTTTAGTGAACGCAAAAACCATTTTAAATAACATTCTAGATGGTAAAGATTTGACCAAAAATTACCACGTTAAAGGATATAATGGTCTTAGTGTTAACATAACTGATAAAGTAGATTCAGATAATGACCAAAGGAGTACATTCCCTAATGAAGACAATTGTAAGAACAATGAATGGGTAACTAATGAAGACCAATGGAAAATACAGACTTATAAAAAACCTCAAACTGTGACAAAGTTTACCAATGTTATATCAACAAGCAACAAGTATTCCATCCTTGAAAAAAATGAAGATGACAAAACAACTAAAGAATCCGTAGAAGAATCGATATGTAAGAGCAACCAAGTTAGAAATGTTGATACAGACAAAGTGGCTCTCATTAAAAAATCAAAAAATAAATCACAACGTTCAAAACTAACTAAAGTTTTGCCAGAGATAATAGGAATTGACCCACAAGTAACAAATAAATCAACACATTCATCTTCGACTCTCTCTAGTGAAAATGTTACCAATACTAAAATTAAGATAATATCAGATAGCCATGGGCGAGGTTTAGCCGAAATACTATCTGGTATTCTTCCTACTGAATACAAAGTCACTGGAGATGTAATGCCTGGTGGAGTTATAAGACATATAATAAAATATTCAACAAATCAATTTACCAACGAGAATGATTGTTTAATTTTAATAGGTGGTACAAATGACATTGAAGAGAATCTCTATTCTGAGAACATTATTTTTGAAATGGAACAGTTTCTTAAAATATCCTGTTCAACTAAAGTAATTATAGTTGGCATTCCACATAGATATGATAAACCTCATCTAAATTCATTGATAAATTACATAAACGATAAACTTCAATTAATGACATCAAAATATGACCATGCAAAATTTTGCTCCGTAAGTGATATTACAAATGGAAGCTACAAACAAGATGGCATTCATTTTTCTAACGTAGGAAAAAATGAACTCGCTTACTTATTGAAGAGACAATTAACATTCTTTATAAACTACTCAAAGCAATATTGTAGGTCATCATTAATTGAAGATCATAACAACTCAAACTGGCTTCATTTATCACAAGGTAATCCTTATTGGGTTTCATTAATAACAGGAAGTAAAATATTCTACAATTCTGCTTTTTTAGGAACAGGAAAAATAAAATATTCCAAAACATAACAAATTATTATGAGAGAAATAATACCGATGAGAAAAAATTGTATAAAGGTAATAAGAAGTACAATAATTTCAATACGGAAAAAGAAAAAGTGTGTGGAAATATTAAACAACCAATAAAATTATTCCATCAAAATATTCGAGGGGTAAAATCTAAATTTGATCCTTTCAAAGTAGCAGTTGATTTGGAAGATCCAGATATTATTTGTTTATCAGAACACAACCTTAGACACAACGAATTCTGCAATTTTGGGTTGAAAGGTTATATTAATGCAAGCTCCTTCTGTAGGAAAAATAAATCTTGTGGAGGAGTGTGTTTATTAATTAAACAAGCGATCAAATTTGAACTAATCGATGTTTCAGAGTATTGTGTTGAGGGAATGTGTGAGCTTGCAGCAATCTGTGTATTTTTATCATCTCGTCGCATCTTGATCCTTGGTGTCTATAGACCTCCAAATAAATACCATGAAATATTCTTTACAAAAATCACAGAATGTCTTGAAAAATTGAAAAAAAATAATCAAAATACAATTGTTTTAGGAGACTTTAACATTGATCTGTCAACAGATAAATAAATTTCAATAGCTTATAAAAGTATAATGTCTTCTTTTGGTTTGAGGGATACAATTTTTGAGTATACTAGAGAATTCAAAGGATCTAAATCTAGAATAGATAATATATTTACAGATATAGAAAAGGATAAATTTAGCAGTAAAGTTTTAGTTACTGCTCTATCGGATCATTATGCCCAAACTGCTTTAGTGAACTTTGAAATTGATAAAACAGACTTAACATATACAGCCCGAATGGGCAGATTATTCTCTGAAAAAAAACATTAACCAATTTAAGAAATTACTTTCTAAAGAAAACTGGGAATTTATAGAAGAAGATTTACCATTTGAAGAAAAATTTAATACCTTCTATGAGAAAGTAAACATATACTTTGAACAGGCTTTCCCTGTTATAAAATTTAAAATACGTAAAAAAATAAATACAAGTTCAGTAAAGAAATAATGGAACTTAGAGAATTTGTAAAAATAATGTATGTAAGAACAAAAGACTTAAACTCCTCACATTATCTAAGACAATATTACATCCGACTTAAGAACAGTTACAGGTCTGAAATATCAAAATTTAAATCAAACACTCTCAATAGTAAGTTAAAAAAATCAGATAATATTTCTAGGACTTTATGGCAAATCGTCAATGACAACAGAAACAAATCTGGAGTAATATATAATAAGTTTCTGATAAATTCAGAAAACAATAAAACAGTTGAAGATCCCCTTGAGGTATCAAATATATTTAACAAATTTTTTATAGATGTTGGGAAGAAGGCATGTTACTTGAATAATTCAAATAAATGTCATACATCACCATTTGAATGTATACCAAATTCCTTATTTTTAAATCCTACAACGGAGAGTGAAATATCTAAAATAATACAATCGATGAAACCCAAGCATTCTGCAGGAATTGATCACATTTCACCTTTCATTATGAGAAAAGTAGGTGATCAGCTAGTAAAACCATTATGTGAATTAATTAATATGTCTTTACAGACTGGATTATTTCCCAACATATTAAAATTGTCCATTGTAAAACCAGTTCATAAAAAAGGAAATCCACATGATTGTAACAACTTCCGACCTATTTCATTAACACCAACATTTTCGAAAATAATAGAAAAAGTTGTTTTAATTAGATTAACGTCATATCTTAAAAATAATAGTGTAATTATAAATAACCAATATGGATTTGTTAAAGGGAAAACCACATTGAATGCAATGTACAATGTAATTAACAACATAGTAAATGAAATGGATAAAGGAAATTATGTCAATGGATTATTCTTTGATCTGAGCAAAGCCTTTGACATGGTTGATCATCAACTACTACTAACGAAAATGGAAAATTATGGAATAAGGGGCATTTCTAATTCATGGTTTAAAAATTATTTGATTAACAGGAAACAAGTTGTAGAAATACCATATGTCGACCAAAAATGCCTTAAATATTGCATTTCACATGAAAATTTTGTAAAGAGAGGTGTTCCACAAGACTCAGTACTGGGACCACTATTATTTCTCTTGTACATCAACAATATTCATTATTTCTCCAAAAAAGGCCATTTAACCTTCTTTGCAGATGACATTTGCACTACTTTATCAAATAATTGTATAACTAAATTAGAAGTTGATACTTTTGTTCAATGCAACACTTTACTACAAACTATTCAAGAAAATAAATTAATTATGAATGTTGAAAAAACAAAATTAATGTCATTTGGTATAAGTAACAAGAAACTTTTAAATCATTCCATGGGTGTTCTAATGGATGAATCTATAATAACAGAATGTACAGAAGTAGAGTTTTTAGGCATAACCTTAGATCAAAATTTGAAATATAATATACACATAAAAAAAGTTGCTTCAAGAATATCATCTTCAATTTTTATGATTAGAAAGTTATCGTCATATTCAAATATAAAATTATCTCTTACAGCATATTATGGGACTATATTTCCACATCTTTGTTATGCTGTACCAATTTGGGGGAATGAGAACCAGAGGACAAAAATAATTTTTAAATTACAAAAAAGAGCATTGAGAATAATATTTAATTTAAAACCAAAAGAATCATGTAAACATTATTTTCAAAAGTATAGAATTCTAACCTTTCCCTCCATTTATATACTCGAAACAATAGTTTTTTTGAAAAAAATTTCAATCTTTTTGAAAATCAAGATATAAACAAAAAATATGTATTAAGAAATTCAACTAACATTGGCACTCATCAACATTCAACGAAATTTTATAAAAGTCAAATATTTTACTCAACAATTAATATATACAATAAATTACCAAATATGTTCAAAACAATCATGGATGTGAACAAGTTCAAGAAAAAATTAAAAAGCTGGCTACTAGATAAATGTTTTTATAGTGTGAAGGAATATATAAATGAGGACAAATATGAAGATTAAGAAAATTTAAGAAATTTATGAAAACTTAAGATATAAGAAGAAAGGAAAAGAAGATTCAAACTTAAAAGGATGGCATTTTTTAGTAATTAGTTAAGATTTATATAAATTGTAATAGTAGTAAATTAAGCCTATGCAATTTTATTGTCACGGCTAAATAAATAAATAAATAAATAAATAAATTTTGTCTACTTCTAGTTTCGTTACAATTGATTTATGATATTGATATCCTATTCAAATTCATTACCAAATAATTGTGGTCTTGAGTGTTTCCAATGACGATACCTGTACCGTACAATTGCATTGCTCCATATTTATTCTAAATATACCCTCCCAAGATAAATTAATAAAAAATATTGGTTTGCTGAGTGTTTGTTCACTCGATTTTCCTCGCCTGCATAAATAAAAAATACCGTCGATCTCCAAAATGACTGAGCGTGGGATATTAAAAATATAGGCTACACCGACATTTCACCAGACACAAAATGTTTAATTAATTTTTTGTCACTTAAAAATTTTAAATAAGGAGGACTTTTAATTATTTTAACAACACCCATAAAACAGTCCATTAGTTGACATAAACGTGTCATCTAAACGGAGTAAATAGATACTGTAGGCTACCTGAACTCAAATTCAATATTGTCTTGTTGACACTCCAGTCCCCTAAACTGCAGGGTTCACGGGTATGTCACCACAATCGCCATGCTCCATTTGTTTCGCCTTTATCCGGCCAATCACGCGGTCTGTGCACGATTCAATTATGATGACGTCACGACCACGATCAGTGGCAATTCACTGATCACGACACTCGCTGGCAGAAAGGTCAATCTGCGTTATCGACAGTCGTAGCTTGTGAAGGTTCGATCTGCGTTATCTGCAGTCTTAGAAGTTGTGGAGTGGAAGTTAAATCTGCGTGATGAACAGTAAGATTATCTTGAATATTAATTGATTGATAGGCAGAATTTTAGAATTGCAGATATTCTAGTGGAAAACAATTAAAAATGGCACTCACTGATAGTGATGACACTCGCAATATGAACTTTTAGAGGTTCGGACATTTTAAAATTCATAGCTATTGGGATAGACAAACACAAAATGAAATGACTAACGTGAATTGCTGTATAAATATGTTATTCGGGAAAGGTGTGCATCAGGTGTAAATATTTTTCCTCTTGGTAGTTAGAAAACGTCTTTAACATATGCAGCACAAATTAAATGAATGATAAATTGGCAAAGGAATAAGTTTTTGGACTAAAAAAGGATCTATATGTATATTTTATGTTGGGCGTAACCCTTAATAAATACGTTCGGTTTTCGTAAAAAAATGAAAATTCTGGAACAATATAGTCTAAAGTTTGAGAAATTACGGACACTGCACACGGAAAGCACGACATACATAGCTTAGGGTTTTCGTTTCCTGAGAGCAGTCTACCAAAAGATGATTCTGGATATTCAAGAAGGTAAAATAATTTACAGCAAATACCGACAGTCCATTAGGTGAGCCCAACGAAGAATTCCTTTGATCGAAAGTCTCGCCAGTGTGGTGGTGCCGCGCCTATTTCCATAGATTTCACCATCTGTTGGTGTCTGCAGGACCGGTCTTCTGACCTGTGGCCATGACCGGCGTGACATGTGTGCGCCTGTGTGTGTGTGTGCATGTGTGTGTGTGCATGTGTGTGTATAAGCACGTGTGTGTAGGCGAGCTGAAGAGTGACTCAGACATACCTACTAGTCCAGGCTCTGAACAGGTTGAGCATGCATAAAAGTCTAACTAAATTTGACTTTTGATTATTGTTGGGAACATTTAGTAGATGTAAAAAATCGATGTTGCCACATTTCCAGAGTGGGCACAAAACGGGGGACGGCCCCTAGAGGAAGTCGTAGAGGAAACTGAATTGGCCTATGTCATGTTGTATATCATTTTAAAGGTCTATGAATGTAGATTAAAATGCCACAAACCCGATCTCTAAAGGTAGAATATAACGCGAGTTATTGCGTTTTGAAATTTCGGTAAAATCCTTTCATGCAAAATTTGACTGCCTACCATTTCTGGCTCCAACGTTCATTTGAGGTCGAGTTGGCGACATTATATTCAAATCTATTTAAATTATGTCTATCTCCTCTTTATAAATATCCTGAAAATTAAGTTAAATGTTTTATTTTAAGTCTTCATTTGCCGTCTTCAATTGCTGTCCGAAATATTATAATTACATTATGATTTTCAGTCCTATTTGGGACAACACACGAAATTGTTTGTGAAATATTTAACGCAAGATTTAAGATCACGTTTAACAGAAAGGAATATCGCAAAGCCGACCATAAATGAACGATTGAGTTAGAAATGGCAGGCAGTCAAACTTAGCATAAAAAGCATTTTGCCGAAATTTCAAAACGCAATAAATCAAGTTATAATCGACCTTTAGAGATCGGGTTTGTGGCATTCGAATCTACATTCAAAGACCTTTAAAATGATATACAACATGACATAGGCCAACACAGTTTCCTCTACGACTTCCTCTAGGGGCCGTCCCCCGTGTTGTGCCCACTCTGGAAATGTGGCAACATCGATTTTTTACATCTACTACATGTTTCCAACAATAATCAAAAGTCAAATTTCGTTAGACTTTTATGCATGCTCAACCTGTTCAGAGCCTGGACTATACAGCGATTTGCATCCTGCCGGTCTGTCTGTGAAGTGAAGCCGCCGCCTGTTTAAGGTAGAAGGCTGTCCAGTCAAAAATATTAGTTCTAAATGCAAATATTAGTATACTAGTTGTTCGAGATACAGTATTTTAAACATTGGATTGCGTGCATAACTTAATATATTCATATTACCAAATATTCCAATATTCACAGAACGTAAAAATGCAAAAATTGTTTTATAACGGTGATGTTCTAGATGAATGTTAAAAAAATAACATCACGTCCAACTTTTATTTTTATACTGTATTGTTTAAAATATAATAGAAATCGCCAAGAGGGTAGAAAATCTGCAATATTTGCCAAGTTTTTTATGAGTGATTATAGTACTTAGATTTGAATCTTAAGATTGCCGGTTTGCTCATTAGAAAAGATAATATTTTGTTTTAATGTTCGATTCTGAACGAAGTAGCCATATTGGGCTATTAATCAACGATCATATTGGGCTATCTAACAAATATGTTGACATTAGATAGTAAAGGACCGGGTTTTGAACAGTTCACCATGAAAATCTAAAAAAAATATCTTTAGGCGAAAAACTGTGACAGTAAAAAATTGGTTTGTTAATAATCCATTTTAAATAAAAAATAGAATCTTACCAAACTGGTATAGGATCTATTTGTTTAGTTGTTTCTTTATCAGAATATTTTGTCTGAGCATGATTCCATTGCATGTTTAATTTTACCTGAATGAGTATATCTGAGCCAGAAGAAGCACGATAATGTGTTTAGGTTTTTTTGCACGGGTCTTTATGCATACATGCATTTATTTATATTTTAGTTGAATTTTTATGACGGTACGGTGTATATTTGACGATGCTCGTACTTATTTGTACTGAATGGTGTAATAAAGACTTACTAGTATATGTGTTGCTCGAAATCGAGCAATTTATTTTAATATATTACAAATGTTACTTTTAGCTCTAAATCAATTATTTCCGACCAATCCAACATTGTGAATCTCTTTAATCACCAAAACAACACGTATTTACAGCTGATTATTATCAGATGTTTAAAATGCTTTATTTAATCCCAATGTTATTTAAATGGGAAATTTTGAGATTTCAATGGTGGATAGCGCCTTTATTTTCAGTCCGATTCTTATCAATTTTTGGCGGAAACAACTACAGGCCAAGCCCTATTTAACGACACAAAAAACTTGAAAATCGGTTGAAAATTGTAGGAGGAGTTCTCAAGACAAAAAAACCCTTAGCGTATTAAATAAGTATAGATTTCTGATGTAGTTAGGTATTTAACTGAAACACGAAGAAAAAAGTAGCAGAATAAAAAGTGATTATTTTATTCGCTCACAGTGAATTCGGTCACTGAAATACCGCTACAGATCCAAGATCTAAGGATTCATTTGAGATTGTCCATACTCTTCTTTTGAGTGTTTGTGAAAACATTAAATCATTATATAAAACAAAAGACTCATAAAAATTACTGTATAATATTTTTTCCGTTAGTTGTAGATTAGTCAATTATTGTTAAAGTATTTTTGTTCCGTTTATAATAATGTAAATACAAATATGAAAACATTATAATTTTAAATGTTTATTGATACATGTTATGTGTAAAACGTACAGAAGGTGTTAAAACGTAGTATAAACTTATTCCTATACAACCGCCTCGAAATTGCGAGCTTCGAAATTTAAGCCGATTAGCAATCTCATATAGCGATGATGTTGTCTGCTTTGTTTTGTTTAGATTTTTGCTTACGTTCGTTGTTCGTAGTGGTACCAGATGCCAAAAACTGGATTGGATGAGTCTGTACATATTGGCAACACTGTTGTAAATTTAGGCACGCAATTTCGTATACTAAACTATTATAGTCAAAGGTGATTTGACACCTTTTAATTAATTATCTTCAAACACAAAAAGGGATCAAAGAGACTAGAAAGATGTCCCTAGATGAAAAATAGTAATTTTTGCGTTGTGGATTTTTTATGGTTGGATTTTAATTTTACAAGTTCAACCGTAATGTATACGTGATCACCCACATATATTTATATTTTATTTATAGACATTATCGAACACATTTATTTTATATTTAATTTTATTTTTTATTTTGGGTGTTTCTACGCCAGGTGGCATTTTTTAACGTTTTGATGGGGAACGGTCCAAACCCCGTCATTACGTTAAATATTTAATAAGGTATTTATTTTAAAACCAATTAATAATTGAATTTTTACACTTATAAATATTGATTATACATATAGAAAGTGGTTGTATGAGAAAAATGTTATGCGGTTTGTACAGTTGGCTGCACTATTTCTTCAGCGTCTTATGTCTTATCAAAATCAGATGTTGGATGACTCAAATCAAATCACAATCACAATATTCGTCAGATGTTTGATGTTTTTGTTCCAATATTATCTATCACTTGTCATACTACAATCCAATCCAAACTTAAATAGTACTAGTGGAATTTTTTAAACTAATGATAATGTTACCAAGTATTTACTTATCTAACACAGTGCAATTTAATACCCTCATACATTACTAGCAAAAGTTTCTGTAAGATGATAAGTACAGTGACTTAAGGTAAGTACCAAATGGATCAAAGAGGTTATATTTCCACTTGGGAACGAGGAATTTGGCCTAAATGAAATTAAAATAACATGAAAAATATATGGTTTCTTTCATATTGAGCCAAATAATTAGGCCCTGTAATTGACTGGCATTAGAAATATTTCACTAAGATTCATATATTTAAATCCTTTTACAATGTAATCCTGGATGACATAGGCTAAGACTAGTAGGCTTAAGAACGATTTATTAATAGATTGTAAATCCTCTTCTTGATAAAAAAGGCACCAGTTTGCCACCTGCCCTGATTCTGTCCCAGGGACAGTCCCGAATTCGGACCCTTTTGCCTTAAACGTTCGTTGGGACGCATCTTGTCCCGATGTATCGTTTTACACAGCAAATTGATATTTTGTATATATGAATTTTTTGTTAGGCTAATCGTTTTTGGTCGATAATAAGTTGCAACAGGTAGGCCTAATGATTGTATCTGTAGGGCCTATTGGGTTTGACATTAAATTTAGATGTATTTTGTGATGACTTTTGTCCACTTTTAAGAGCTACAATAAATCGATCATAGCTACAGTAGAACCTCAATAGTTCGACTATTTGTGGACTTAGGGAGTGTCGAACTATCGAAAAGTCGAACTATAAGGAGTATATGGGAAGTCTTATTACTAGGAGCATAAAAATCATGAGTTAAATTAAGAAAACACTAAATTTTAATGAAAAACCTATCTTTTTTAAACTATAATGTAGCACAAATTAAAAACTTTCACCATTTTGTTTTTATTTTCAATTTTGTCACTTCCCAACATGGACATTATTAGTCGTTACTGACATGCTAAGTATTCAAGGACAGTGTCAAACTATAAGGAGTGTCGAACTACCGAGAGTCGAACTATCGAGGTTCTACTGTACTAGAAAGAATGGAAAGTATGTTTAAAGTAAATTTTTTAAAGTATGTATTAAACACTTGATTATGAACCGGAACTCATGTTCCCAGTCTCACTTAAGTATAATGTATTCCACATATCGCTCGAATTGAGGCAAACTGCAGTAATGAAATGCTATGTTTATTTACATTAGTGTAAATAAGTTTATTGTTTAAAACTGAACCCATGGTAATAGTTTTATTTCCACTTTCTGATTTTTGCTTTAAACATGACGTCTAATAAAAAGATAAGCCTAATCATGAAGTAGCCTGCTTTAATTTTACATGTATGACTGTCTGAAAACTAATAGGCCCTCAAAATTTTCAAAGTTATAATGAGATTTCCTTCACATTGTTTTGCCTAAGAGCTTACGATTAAGTTTTCAGAAGCAAGTTAAAATATAAAAAGTAAGTAAAATATTATATGAGCAGTGATAGCTGAATTGTTTGATCCATAAGAGTTGTATTGTTATGCCAGCAAAAAATGTACCATAACTACTCAGAGCTGCATAAAATGTCCATTAAATTGGCGTATGGTACCAGTACCGTACCATGCTTTATAAAAATCTTAAAACATACCGTATCCTAAGTGTAAAAATAATTTTGTTTTAGTTTAGATTTAGGTGGACTGACTATTGAAACAAAATGTTAGTGTAGTGTACTTCTCTTTTGCAGAATGAATAACATAACTATAAGGTGGAACTGGACCCAGTTTTGTGGGCTCGATGACGACCTCATAATTTGGGATCCTCATCGCAATGACTTTGGAAGATGTTTTGAAGTGGTGGCCCTTCAGTTTCCACTCCTCACCTTGCTTGCCATCACATCTGCTTATTACTGTGGGAAACAAACAGATTGGGTTGTACGTACATCCTTCGAGTCCAATGTTTTAATATTACGATATGTTACCTGCTTACTTCTGTCCATGGTGAGTATGCAAAATTTCTAAAACATGACTTAATAAAGATATATTTTAATCGTGGTAAATTGTTGAATAGTAGTTAATGAGAAATATCTCTATGAATTGTAACTGTGTACTGCGGTTGCAGGTTCCGACTCTATTAATGTAATTTAAATAAATGAAGGAGTTAGGTACTGTAGTAGAACTAACGTGACATAGTTCTACATATTTGATGTAGTAAAAAAATAAGTCAAGTAGTGTAGGGCCTACGGCACAGACATATGTTGGATTTTAAAACTTATTCCCCTCCCATGATCAAAGCTGATTGTTACAAAAGTGGACTAAGAATCTTGGAAAACCTGTTTGATCTAAGATAAGTAAGCTTTATATATAATATATTTCAGACCTATCTCCAATTACATTTTTTGTTGCCATTTAACTCTAGGAAAGTCATGTTCCGGACTGCAACCGTTGTTTGGGTTGTCTTTAATACAATACAACAGGGGTGCAGAAAATGTTTTGACTCCTAAAATTCCCCCCAATCCTACTGTTACGGATCAAAGATTTCCCCTAAAGATACGCGACGTATATGACTTATGATAAAGTTTTCTTAAATTTTAGTTTATTATATTAAATCAGAATCAGAATCAGAATATCTTTATTTACAAAATCATAAAGAAATTTAATGACGTCAAAGGTACAAAAGTTTGAGATCTTGAAGTTTCTTGCTTTACAAGTCAAAAAATTCTTGCTTAGTATATATTGGTCGGTCTATTAGCCAGCTGTGTAGTTGTCTGTGAAGATCTTTCCCTCTTAGGCGTTTCAAGTCTTCTGGCAGCGAGTTGTAGATCTTTTGCCCTGAATAAGACGGCTTCTTGGTGTATTTAGTTGTATGATGCGGGGAAGATGATAATCCATTGCTCTTCTTGTGTTGTGGGAATGGATGTCATTGCCCCTAGGCAGTCCTAGTTGGTCCCCGTGCACAACGACTGCATGTATGTAGAGGGCTGTGACTGTCAAGATCTTAAGTGATTTATAGGCTTCTCTGCAGCTATCTGTTGGGCCCAAGTCTGCCAGTGCTCTTATGGCTTTTTTCTGGAGGATGAGAACTCTTTTAAGGTTGTGCTCAGATGTTCCTCCCCACAGAATTATCCCATATCTAATATGAGATTCTACCAGGGCATGGTAGGCTGTTTTAGCTGCTGCAAAACCTCCGATCCACTTCATCCTTCGAACTACATAAATTCTTGAGCTAAGTTTTTTACTCAGGAGATCGAAATGATTAGTCCAGGAGAGATCAGCATCTATTGTTAAACCTAGCAGTTTTGCTTGCTGGTCAGTAGAGATGTTTTGGAATGTTGGGTATTTCCTCTCGTCTGCGACTAAAATTTATTTGAATTGTCTTTTTAGGGTTGATGGCTAGGTCATTCAGAAGGCAATATTGCAGTGCTATGTCAGTAGCTGAAGTAATGTCTGTGACCAGGTTTTGTGCAGTATCATTTTTTAAAACCAATGTAGTGTCATCTGCATACATTGTTGCTGCTACATTGTCATTTTCAATAAAACTGGGAAAGTCATTTGTAAAAAGCACAAACAGGAAAGGCCCAAGAAAAGAGCCCTGGGGCACTCCTCTTTTTACTGGTATAGACTTGGATCTGAAGGTACATTTTCTGCCATTGAGTGTTTTGTTAACTTCCAAAGTCTGTTTACGGCCCTTCAGATAGCTGGCTACCCAGTCTCTTGCTTTTCCTTGAAATCCTAAACTTGTCAGTTTTTGCAGTATTAGATCATGGCCCAGGCAGTCAAATGCCTTGCTATAATCCAATAGAACAGTTGAGAAATAGTTGTTTTCTTCCAGTTGATCTATAATAGTCTCTATTATGTTTGTTATGGCACTTATGGTTGATTTTCCTTTAAGGAAACCATGTTGGTTTTTGGTTAATAGATCATGTCTTTCAAGATGAGCCAGCATCCTTGTTAGGGCAATTTTTTCAATTATTTTAGAGAATGTTGAAACCAGTGATATAGGTCTATAGTTTTTTGGGTCTGTAGTTGATCCTTGTTTGAGTTTTGGATAAACTTAAGAGCAGAAGGGAATTGGCCCAAACACAAGTAATTCAAATCGGTACTTTTCAATTAGGTCGACCACACCACAATTTTAATTCAATGGGTCGGGTTACCTGGTCAGGACAACAAAATTAGTAAAGAGGAGTATTTTAGCTATGGTTGTTATCTGTTATCTGTCTGGAAGCGATAAGACTACCTCTCCCCGCCCCCTCCCACCCTACCCTTACCAAACAAGGTCACTCACTGTCCTGTGCGTCGCGACGTCGTCATTTGCATATTATCCGCACATATCCGAGTACATGTGGCGGTCTGCAGTGACAGCTGATGGCGGCGACCCGTTACACCGTTCGTTAATGGAAATGGTTAAGACACCTAACCTAACCTAACCTAACCTAGGCCGTCCCACAGCTATCCCGCGACTGACCCGCCGGGAGAGCCGCGGGGCAGTTAGGTTAGGTTAGGATGTCCCCGCATTTTTAAACAAGCTCGACCACACCACAATTTTACTAATTTTGTTGTCCTGACCAGGTAACCCGACCCATCGAATTAAAATTGTGGTGTGGTCGAGCTAATTGAAAAGTACCTTAAAATCAAATCTACGTACTAGTACTTCTTATCAATAAATGCTTCTTATCTTATGCTAAGGCATGACAATTTTTCAATACTAGGAAGTTAGCTTATATATTTGACCGAATTTCTACTGATTGCCTTACAGTACTAAAACAATCTAAATCTAATTCTATTTGTATAAAAATCCATCTACAAATTGTTGTTGCAATCACCACCCACTATCTCTTTTTCAGGTTCCCGTGATAAGCACATCCTACCAGGTCACTTCTGCTGTCCAGCCCCTAGTTCCGGTGCAGTATTTCCTCTCCTCCGTCCAATGTCTGACATGGTTAACCCACTTTGTGTACGTTCTGGCACTGAGGCATCGCCTGGGCCCGAGTTTACGTGGTCCGGTGCTTGTCTGTCTCCTTTGGTTGGCGAACTTCACCTGCCTCTGTCTGCGTTTCCGGTCGACCTATCGGAATAGCGGACGTATCGCCGACGGGCCGATGCAAGTCGTGTGTGAGACTGTGACGTTGATCCTGCAATGCATCTATGGAGTGACGTTGCTACCAAGCGGACATGAGGACGAAAGGATCACTAGCTACCAGACGCTAGGGAATGTTCAGGTAAGCCTTTAGTAGAGATTAGCAGTTCGATATCAGTATAGCCTAATTCAAAGAAGCAATGTTGATGGAATCTTTGTCAATATGCTATAGTTAACTTATTAAATTATGGAGAATAAAATTCAGCTAAATGTAAAAAAGTGGGGTTTTATATCCTTTTAGGCGACTACGTGAGGGTGATAAAACTTAGGGTACGAACAGAACGAGTGGGTCGCGGTGGAGGTGTAGGTCGCGGTCGCGGTCGCCGTCGACATCCATGTAAATCAAACACATTGTAGTTAACGAGGCCTTGCATAACGAGTAAGTCGCGGTGGAGGTGACTCGCGATGCCATCCAGGAGGTTTACAGCGATGCTTTTAAAAATCAAAATCATTTGATTTACATGGATGCTTACCTCGCGGTTTACCTGGATGCTTCGTTGTGATTGGTTCGTTTGGGGGGTGATGTTGTTCGCGTCCGCAGCATTCCATTAAAGCTGCACGTAGTCCCCGGGTTGTGCTAAACGAACAACAAATTTTGGCAGCTGAACTATTACGCAAGTGATATCTCAGCTATGCCAGCTTTCAGACCAAATCCTAACGGCCCGATCCCGGGCCACTATTAAATGTACTGACGCAGGTGCTTTGAACTGCAGAACATATTTTATTTATTTTATTATTATTTAAGATGGTAGCTGGCTGTGATAGCCATACGATACATATGTATATTGGTTCGTTTAAAGTCGAGCGTCCCCGTCGCGTACGCCTGAACCTTTCCCACCCCTCAAGGTAACCACAAACCAGTTATTACTTTGTGATTCTCTGTTAACTTAATTATTATACTTAATTTAATTTTCAATTCTCCATCCTGTAATAGTAATAGCAACCCAAAATACATGTAAATACGAGGTATGCCACAAGTGTAACTCTTAATTAGATTTAAGGTTAAAATAGTTTTATTTGACATCAAAATTAAATTAATTTTAATGTTAATAATTATTAATTTATTAGCTTTATGGGGGCTTGTGCAGATTGTAAATTTTCAAGAGTATTTAATCTTCAAAGGAAATCTTTATGAATCTTAGCAAAGATAGGCAGAAGAGAATCGTGCAGATAAGCTTTTCGTGGTTTAAACATTTTAACACTAGCTAGTCTGTATATTTATCAAACAATTAATCGTTTTCTAACAAAATGTGACTCGAAATTTGGCACAAATTTTCATAACTATGATACACGAAATAAAAATTAATTTAGATCTGATTTTCACAGACTTAAAATTTACCATAAATTACCATGTTATGCGGGAGCTAAACCTTTTAATAATCTCCCTGATGAAATTAGACCTATCAATGATAACAAACTATTTTGGAAATATCTTTGAGAATATTTGATAGCTAATGCCTTTTATATTGTGCGGAAGAGTGTATAAACAAAAACCATGCAAACACTTAAATTAATAGTCTTTTAATAAATAAATGCACTTTGCCACAATGTATTATTTGGGTTTATAATAACCTGGTGGCCCTTTCTTTTAATTATTGTACTGGTAGTCAACACAATATGTAATTATTGTACATTACTAAAGAAATAAATCTGTTCTTACATATTGAACATTTACGGTAGTTATCAAAGTTGTACCTCTTATTAGATATCAACAAAATGTATAACATCTACGTATAACAACGTAAATATCGCCATTCCTGTAGTGGTAATCGCAAGTTATGACGCTCTAAGGTACTTATACTTTTCAAAATATAGGATTATTTATTTTATTTAATAAGCACGCTACACACATCACTCTCCAATAGTCTGAGCTGCACTGACAGCGCGGGTGACCTCCTCGCTATGTGCGGTCAACATCGACCGCGACCTAACTTGTGGCATCGACCGCGACCTACACCTCCACCTCGACCCACTCGTTCTGTTCGTACCCTTAGGTCATAATAAGAGGATAGCTGGTTGTTAATCATTTGCTTAGGAATGCCCCCTCTAAAATGAGGGTTGGTTTTTAAAGCACCGATAGGTTTTACTTTTAAGGTGTTTTGGTAGGCAATGGAAAAACTAGTTAAGCTGAATAATAATTGGGAATTTTCAGCAAATATGAAAGAATTTCTAGAAAAGAGGGCAAGGAAGAGTACCGTCAGATGGGGTTACTATGAACTGTGGGGCTACTATGAACAAAAAGTAAAAAAAAATGTTTCGACTTGGCATAATGCCCATTAAATGTGCCATATCATCCTTGTAATATACATTTTCTGGTTCCTTGGTTCTTATACTTTCAGAATATATCATTAAATAAAGTATAATTTAGCATACAAAAATTAAAAAAAATATTAAGTGAGACTACGTTTTTCGACGAAAAACCGAACCCACCCAAACTTTTTATGCAGACCAAAAACCACAAAAGATTGGCTCCTCTAGGTATTTTTTTACTACACTTTGGTTAATTGGGATCAAATTCTTGCCATCTAAAAAAATTTTGACTACTTTAAAAAAAATTGTTTTTTTGTTAAAAAATTTTTGCACTTTTTAGAATGAACATGGGGCTACTTTGAACAAATTTATAATATTAGCAAAATCACATGTTTTTAATGCTTATTTTTTTGTTTCAAGTTGTATTTGAGTAGAAAAGGCCATTTAGACAGTTTTTGGACACTATTTTGCTAATATCACTGCCTTTGAGTTGATGTTTTAACGCTTTTGGTGGTTTAGTTGCTGTATTGATGGCTTAAAAGTAGTGCTTTTTGGTGTTAGTATTTGATTCTACTTAGTTTCATAATGAACTAACTGCTTTTAGTGTTGTGTAGACTGTATTTTAGAGATATAACAATGGTTCGTCATTACAAACGAAAAGTTGGAGCTAGACAGTATCGTAATTTCTCTTCAGAGGACTTAGCAAAAGCCTGCAGGGAAATAATTACAAAGAAAATAAAGTTAAATAAAAGTTAAAAGTTAAATAAGTTAAATAAAATAAACAAAGAAAGTAAAGTTCCTCAGGAATCAGGGGAACAATAAATTCATCTGGCCTCCCCAGGATGATTTTGATATTGTACCGTACAGCGGCATTGTTGAGGTTCTACCAGAACCAAATATGGTTTCTTCAAGGGGTCAGGAGTTTTGACATTTAATGCTGACCTCAACAAGTACACCATTATCTAAAAAAAGTGAAAAGAGAAAAAACTGTACATATTGTAAATATATATAAGTGATTTTTTAATTTTTAGCTCAAGAACGGACGCTTTTTTGTTGCGTGTTTTTACAATGTTTTTAAGACGCTCTTAAGTGAATTAGATATACTTTTAAAACATGTTTGTGCTCAAAAACTTAATAATTAATTGTTTGAGAAGAAATATAAGGCATTACCAGCTTCTTAAATCAATAAAAAAAATTTATATTCAAGGACAAGGAAATTTCAATTTTTTCGGTAAGTTGTTTCACTTTTTACGTTGTAAAAATTTTAATTTTTAATATATTTTTACATTTTTTATATGTATTTGTTCATTGAAACCCAAGCTTTTTTATGGTGTTTCATAATAGCCCCTAGCTACAACAGGGGCAGAGATATATTAGATTTAAAAAAATGTTCATAGAAGCCCCATCTGCGGGGCTACTTTGAACAGCCACAAAAAATTTTTTTTAATTTTACTGTAGCATTTCAAATTTTTTTGGCATGCACAAGTTGTAGATAAGATCTGTCCACATCATATGGCACAAGAATGGATTATTTTGCATGTAAGGTTTAGAAATTATTCCCAAAAATCAAAATTTTTGTTACAAAGTACATTTGTTACATCTGACGGTACCTGTGTTTATTGTAGTTCTGCATCACCTTTCCTTGTATTGTAATTGTACCGTACACCTTTCATAATAGGATTATAAATTGGACTAACCATTTATTCTCCATTTTACTACACATTCCTAAACAAATCCCGTGCCTCTGTTATGGTACATGTTCAGCAAAGGGCAAACTGAGAGGTAATAAATTAGAAACTCAAAACTGCTAAAAAATGTATGTGTTAGAAAGCTTGATGAAGCAGCAAATTATAAATACCCCCGTCGCAGCAGACCTGCGTACTCAGCGAATTTCCAATGGAATTTTGGTATATTTTCTATTTCCCCATAAAATCCATGGGGATGAGAGTATGTAGGTTTGCCGCCATATGGGTTTTGTTGGTAAATATAAGTTAAACCCTACCTAGTGATTGTACATACCAAATTTAATAAGGCTATGGTGTTCTTTTTATTTTCCCCATAAACATTATAGGGGTGAGTACGTAGGTTTGCCGCCATATGGATTTTCTAAGCAAATATAAGTTAAACACTTCCTCGTGAATGTACATAACAAATGTTATCAAGATATGTCAATAAATAAGCAAGATAGAAGGTTTTGTTGATTTCCCATAAAAATAACATGGAAAACATACTTTTTAGATTTTCTCCATAACCATCCAAGCTCGGTAAAAAATTCAAAATACTAGATTGTTTGTTTTTTAAGCTATTTTAAATGGTTTAAGTTAAAATTGTTGAATTTTCTAAATAAAAGTAAAAAAAGCTAAAAACCCATTTTTAACCCTTTTGAAACCCCATAAAACCCCGTTCCCATGGTCCGATCAATCTGGTTCGCAAACTCAACCTAGTAGATGCTGGCTTACACCCCTGTACCAAATTTCATCAAAATCGGAGGTTCCGTTCAAAAGTTATCGTGTTCACGGACACACACACACACACACACACACACACACACACACACACACACACACACACACACACACACACATATATATATATAAAACAGATATGAAATTAGTCTGCTTTTTTCAAAATTGAACAAAACAAAAAAATGAATTGGAGCACCGTAAACAGTTATTACATATCCTCTTCATGAACTAGACTTTTAGTTTGGAAATCTAACGAAATGGCTGGTAACTGTAAGGTATTGATTACCAAATTTATTTTTCTTAATAATTAATATAGACTAAAAATTCTTACTTAAAAATGTTTAATAATTTTTTAACACAAACAGCAAAACACGCACTCCACTTCACACACACACCATTTTTCTTCTCCCCCAGTTCTTTCTGCCTTGTTCCTCCTTTTGTCTTGTCGCCTATACCTCTCTCTTCCGTCCAGCCATAGATATCCGCTGGCCCCCCATTGTTTGATCCCCGATAGAGTGTATGCCCAAGGCTGTTAACACATTACTTAAATGCATACCCTACCAGGTCTGGTGGGAAAAGACAAAGAAAGACGATCTAAGAATTTTTTTTCTTTGTTCACATTCGGAATGACTCCGTATAATGGGAAACTAAATGACCAAGTTCAATAAGATAGACAGACAATTAACAGGCACTGCCAGTGAAAAATCAAGTGTAAATTTGATAACTTACTTGTATTCAATTACCCTCAGACGGCCACAACGCCGGCACTCCTCAGCAGTACATACAGCGGGTTCCGCGAGGACATGGACCCCGCGTACCTGGGTGTGGCGGGGGGCGAGGGGTGGGGGGGCGCTGCCCCGCCTTTGCTTCTCCTGGGTGGGGCCACTGATGACCAAGGGCGTGGCAGGGGGTCTGCGCTCTGCTGACGACCTCTACGACCTCCCGGTCACCCTCACAGCGGCCCACATATCACAAAT
This sequence comes from Neoaliturus tenellus, assembly GCA_030545055.2. Lineage (NCBI taxonomy): Eukaryota > Metazoa > Arthropoda > Insecta > Hemiptera > Cicadellidae > Neoaliturus > Neoaliturus tenellus. Next base: position 262,541,491 of record CM061533.1, read on the forward strand.
GGTGGAGCAAGCATTGGCGCAGTGTCGCCTCTTTGTCGCCCTTCACAGGTGTGGGCCATTAAGTGTTGGGGTTAGTTTTGCTTTTAGAGTAGACAACCAGCCTTCTTGAGACCACATTGCGGCCGGATAAAAACTTGGCTGTTCAAACCTAAGAACCTTTTGGAAAGTTCACTTACAGTATTCAATCATAGATTAAACATACTCCCTAAGTAGATAGCCTATACTAACGTAAGCACGGGCACATTTGACTTGTACGCTCAGTCAGACGGCAGCGGTAGTGCTTTACGTTAAATGCTTGGTGGCTCTCACAGAATTGGTGAAAACTTAATTTGTGAGCGCCGAACGCGAATTTAAGTTTTTTCCAATCTGTGAGTACCGCTGCACCACAAAGCGTTTAAAGTAAAGCACTACTCTCCCGTCTAACTGAACGTACAAGTCGCATGTGCCAGCCCCTTACATTAGGATAGGCTATCTACTTGGGGAGTATGTTTAATCTATGATTCAATGGCTTAAATGCAACAAAAAATTGAAATAACAACAAATATTTAACTTTATGAAATTTATAGCTACCTACCCTCACATTAAAACTTATTTTTTCAGAGTAACAAAAACAAAACACATCTAAACAGGGACTGATAAGACTAAACTGAAAGATTCAGTTGTGTGATCTACCGGAAAGAAAGTAAACAGACACATTCACTTCTGGTAGCATTCACTTCCATTCAGGGGAGGTTTCCTAAATAAGTACTTTTTTGTTACACTATTTTACAGCGCGCTGCGACGTTGTAAAACAAACAAGTAGTTCACTTAAATAGTTTACTATGAATGATTACATTATGATGTGAAATTGTTTTGACAGATAGATATGAAAACAACATTTGTAAGAAAAACAAGATTGGTTAAACTGATTTTACGTTAAAAATAACGTACAGTAAGTGGTTATTGTACCAAGGCAGACCTGTCAAAGGAGGCTGGTTAAAAGGTAGTTGGTTAATAGGGAGTCACTGTATGTTGATTTAGCTGACTATAGCTTTGAGGTTTTAAGTGTTAAAAAAATATTATTTATGTGCATTTTAATATGATAATATGATAATTTTTACTGTTATTGATGTAAAAGTAAGTTTGTTACCCAAGAGATAAGACAAGGTTTATTTTCGTTTAAAAGTTTATCAGACTCTGCTCTACTGGCTTTTAAATTTCCAATACCATCATTTTGGATACATGTCTTTTACTTAAACATAAAAAAATTTCAACGAGTGTACAAAAGAATTCGGCAGTCATATCCGATGTATTTGTTAATAGCATCCCCATGCTGCTTGTAGATTTGATCTTTCTATCTCACCTAGTTTATAGATCTGTAGTCATGTGTACAGGGCAGAATAAGAGGTCAATTTCTCATTTGATAGTAAAACTAAGTATTTTGTAGTATAATTTTAGTTTGACCATCCAAGGTGATCCCCAAAATATGAAAAAATGTGAAAATCTGTTCTGGGGGTTACAAAGCCTGGAATAGGTGTAGGTTTAGTCGGTATAGCTCCGGCAAGTTCCAAAAACCCACAAAACGTTGTAAAAAAGATTTACAGCTCCTTAAAATAAAACATTGCATTCTGGGAAATAATTCAGTCCTTAAATTTTGAGTTTACATTTTTCACAACTTGTGGTTTCACAGATGTTTTGATAATTTAGTCTCGCCAAAACAATTGTAGTTATGAGTTTGAAAAAAGTGATATTGTGAGTTGAAATTTGTTATTCATTTTGATCGCGGTGTTGCAGATGTTTCTGGAAGGAGTTTTACGGTATTGGAATCCTCAAATTCATTGCCGACGTGAGTGGATTTTTCGGTCCCCTTCTGCTCAATAAACTAGTCACATTCATTGAAACGAAAAACAAGAGAGTCCAAGATGGATACATCTATGCTGGATGTCTATGTGCTATCACATTAATCGGTAAGTCTAATGAAGATTATTACTTAATTTTGACTGAATTTATTATTTAATGTTTATGTATGTAACTTTATAACAGGACTAAATCTGACATTGAAATATTAATAAATAATATAAAGTATTTTTAAATAGTATATTTCGTCACAAGGGCCGAAAGTGGCGTTTTGCCGGCCCCGAGATCGTGTTTCAAGTTCGAGACGAAGTCGAGAACTTGAAACGATCGAGGGTTGGCAAAACGCTTTCGGCCCGAGTTACGAACGATATTTTTCATCACACTACACAATGCAATAAATATTATACTAATGAAAAAATATTTTATTCAGAGCCAAACAACTAAGCCAAGCATAACTACTAACCTAATCTAGCGGGATGCAATGTGTTTCCGGTTGCTAGGCAACCAATTCATTTCATTGTTGCAGTCACATGTTTTTGTGATACAACGTGTTGTGAATGTTTTTATGTAAGGTCTAGGCCAGCTGATTTTGCAGGCCTAGGCCGGAAAATTTTGCCGGCCTAGGCCGGCAAAACAGGTGTTTCGACTGTAGAAACGAGGATCGAAAACAGGTGATATCGATGTAGTGTGATGAAAACAAATTATTATACTTCCCTTTAAATTTTTTTTATAGCTGACTGAGTCGAGGTAAAGTTAAACCTATGATTTTCTCCTCTAAAAAATAATTATAGGCCTAAAATTTTTTATTGTTTTTAAAATATACCCAAGGTAGTAAACAAACTGGAAGTCATTGTACTCTTTGCTGATGATGAATCACTCTCACACTTAACATGCATGTAAACAAATCAATAAAGATAACGACAATTGTCAATTATAATAATTGCACAATCTTATTAACATCTCTAATATAACAAATTATAATCTTACAAAATACAACTGAAATTGACTAAGTTTTTTCCCACAATTTACATTAAAACATGATTAAGTTATCTCTGGTTTCAATGTAATAAATATCTAATAGAATGTGAGTATTTGGTGGCATCAATTAATTTCAATATCTTTAAATTTTTTCAGGTGCCTTTTGCAACACTCACTTCAATTTTCTGATGGCCAAAGTAGGTCTCAAAATCAGAGCCGCTATTGTCTGTATCGTCTACAAGAAGACTCTTACTCTCAGCACAATAACACTCTCAAACTTCAGGTAGAGTTATTATCAAAGTAGAATATTGATGTTCATAATTCTATACTCTAATGCGAGTGAGGTACATTGTATGTACATAAGCACCTATGCAAACAGATCACAAAATGGCTCTAATGTTTTTTTTTTTTACAATTAGCAAATAACTCAAGTTTTGGGATAAAAATAATATTTATGAAGGTCTATATGATAGAAAAAGCTTATTTAGTTATAATATTGAATTCTAATCCTACCAATTTTAATCATAAAAATATATTATGGAGTTAAAAATTAAAACAAAATAATTGCTGAAAACAAGCTGACAGCTCTCTCAGCTGTCAATGCAAACCATGTGTCCCAGTAAAAAAATGTGGTTTTATATTGTAGCCAGTTACTGAATTACTGAATGATACTATAGAAAAAACAATTTTGTAATATTAAAAACATACTTTGTACCAGTGATTATGAATGTTTAGAGAAATAAAAGTAAAATAAAAGGATAAAATAACTAAGCTATTCGTAGATTAGCAATTCAGTTTGTAAACTAAAGATTTAGTAACAACAATTAAATCAGCTGTCAACCGTAGAAGAAGAATACATGTGTTTAAGATTCAACATGTTGTTCAACATATTTGTTGAACCACGTAGGACTTGAACCGATGGTTAGCAACTGTAGGCCTACATTAAAACATGCCGAAAGGCAAGTGAGCTGAATGAACAAGCTTGTCTTGGAAAGAAAAAATCCTATCCAAATAAGTAGAGAAAAAAAGCACATATATCAAGGTCAAAGGCTGTCTGTTACATGTGTAATAGCTGCCCCTTCAATGACAAATGATGAAATACCGTAGGCCATTATTTGGTATTATTATAAAGCTTTATCACTCTTCAATTGCAAATGATCATTATGTTCCCAGGTCTATTTCTTATTTTAATTCTGAGACTCATGTTCCCGGCCTATTGTTTCATTCATGCCTCCATGCTAGACATTTTATCACCCACATTACTTTTCAATTTCCAATACGGTACTAAGAGTTATTTTAATTTATTCAAATGAACACTCGTTATCTTTGCAGCACCGGTGAGATAGTGAATTTCATGAGTACCGATACTGAAAGGATAGTCAACTCTTGCGGCAGCTTCCACGCCTGTTGGAGCATTCCATTCCAGGTAATATTGGTTCTCGTATTAGGGTTTACCGTGATCTGATGTAATATCTTCAACAATATTTGTCCGCAATGCCATTCTGGTGATCTGAGGGAGCAATACAGGGGATTCTGAGGGATTTTAATACATTTAAACAGGAATTTCAGTTTCATTTATCCTAAGTGGTTAGATAAGTGACTTATACATCCAAATCTGTTTTATGAAGTGAAGTTTCCGTATCTCACTAAATGTCATAGTAATGTTTTATAATATATTTGATTTTTAATTTGTGACGGAAAACTATTGAACATATGTAAATCGTTTTGGTACTAGTTAATTTGTTCTTGACCTACGGATGAAGGGAATATTATAAAAAGACAGTGTCTGGGTATGTAATTATGTTTGGTTGCTCATAACTTCAAAATTTTGAATTTTAAATTACTAATTTTTAAAAATTGATAAAACAAATTGTCTTTTGATAGAGTTTTTTTAATTGAAATATTTAGTTTGGTTCCAAGGAATTTGCCTAATTCTGGATTTCACCCTTTAGATAGCCGTGACCCTGTACCTACTACATCAGCAAGTAGGAATGGCTTTCTTGGCTGGAGTCATGTTTGCTCTTGTTCTGATACCGATAAATAAGTGCATCGCATCTCAAATTGGTAAGTTAAAACTCCATTGGTTCATGCTGCAAATGATGGTTTATTTGTGATCGGTTTTTTATGTGATACTTAGCATTATTTTCTTTACTAGGCTTGCTATTTTGTTTCAGTAATTTGTTTAATTTTGTATCATATTAATAGATATAAACCGGCAGCTGTTATATTTTAGGTTATTCTAATTTCGGCAATGGCCCTGAGTGGTTATTTTATAGTAAAATTGATTAATATATTATAATAGTTTATTTTGGTTGGATAAATCAAAATTTTAGTGAAACCCCCCTAATGTTTCTTGGTATTCTATCTATAAACAGTTTTTATGCAGCTCAAAAAGGAAAAAAATTGAATTTCTGAGGGATGTTTTGACAAACAACTTCTATAGACACCAACTAAGCCTTATAAATAAGCAATGATAATCTAAATAATTACATATTATGAAAACCTGTGTGAGGTCCTAACCAGTACAGCAATATGAATTTCACCTTGTTACAAGGAAAACTCAGTACAAAATTGATGGAACAGAAAGACAACAGAGTGAAGATCATGCTGGGCATTCTGCGAGGGATCAAGACAATTAAGCTGCATGTCTGGGAGGATCATTTTATTGATAAAATTTCAGGTAAATGTGAAGTATATTAATTTTATAAATAGTTTAAAGAGTCAAGTTTAACGTTAAGTTGAAGATCCCCTACCAGCGTGACTCCCAATAACTTGAGCTAATAACTTGATACCTGTGTTTATTTCTATAGTGCTCTACCAAGTGCACATAATTGTTATTTGCAGAGGTTTTTAGTGTGGTATTACTGATATTACGCCTACAATATTTTATTGAAATTTGTAGCCATTTAGCTCTGTTCCACCGCCAACAATCACTTTTCTGTGGTCAATTATCATTTAGAGCCAATTTGATGGAGTGAATAGCAGAAATAATATTTACTCTGGAATATCAACAATCGCCCAACTCGACAATGCCTAAGGTTTTGATTTAATAAATTAACATGAATGACATAAATGAACATTTTCCACAGCTGCTTGATTTGGGTAATAGGCACTACCAAGTTTAATGGGGTTTGGTCTGGTTAAGTCAGGTTGTATTAGTAATTCATATTAGCAAATTCTAGATATAGGCTACTATAGGTATGTTAATCTTATTTCCGTTATCCTTGTTATCGATTGTTTGATAACATTGTGTCTGATTAAGGAACTAATATGGACTTGGAGTTGAATATTGACTCGGTTGGCTAAACTTAGATAACCTAAACAAACCAAACTGAAAACACACTCCTTTTTCCTTAATATTGTCATCTTCTGTACCACTCTGTTGTAAAAACTGTCTCTACTTCCATGAAATTTAGGAAAAACTATTTAAAAAAACGCACTTTATGAAAATCTTATCATATTTGTTCTTTTTTACCTTGTGTCTTAAAATTGATTGATAACCAACAAGTACATTTTACAAGAGTATGTAATTCTATGAGCACCACAATTCTTCATGTTTGGCAGATATCCGGTCGAGAGAGCTGCGTTTCCTGAAGGGCCGAAAGTACCTGGATGCGTTGTGTGTTTACTTCTGGGCCACGACTCCCGTTGTTATCTCCATCCTAACCTTCGCTAGCTACACAGTCATGGGGAACCGTCTCACAGCGGCGACGGTGAGTTAACGGATGTTATGTGTTGTGATTGGGTACTTGGTTTTTAGACAGATTTTGTAGGATATTTTTGACTAATATCTTAAAAAAAAAAAAAAAAAAAAAACATAAATAACAAGAATAGTATTCAGTAAACATAGCCTAAAAATTACAGAATTCTCCGTTAAATGATTTTTGGGTTCTGATTTACAAAAGAAAGCCATATCTGGGGATTTCAGATCCGCCCTCTCCCTGCGCTGCCTCAATAACCGACACCAAACAAATAGTCAACAAACCAGCATTGTGTTTCTTAGGTTGGATATTTTATTGATCAAAATGTCAGAAATACTTTTAAAGGTTATTCACAGCGAAGGTAACACACTCACTTTCAATCCCACAACAGATTAAAGTTAATTCCCATGACTAAGGGGCGGTTAAGGATGCTCAGTCATTGACCTGACTTTGGCCTATTTAAAGCCTCTGAGTTGCTTAGTTGTATATTGCTTCTTGGGGACATGTTTTGAATTAGTGAATGTGTTTATGAATAGAGAGCAGAAAAGTACCAAAACAAACCAGTGGCATTCATTCTTGTTTGAAAAACTTCTTAAAAGTTTTGTGTCAGACAACAAATTTCAAATGTGCCTGTTTGTCTAGCTTACAAGTATTAGGTAGTCACATCAAAATTGTTTGAATTGTTGGCTTGAATTGTTTTATTTTCATGGAATGTACTTTTGTAATGTTTTTTAGATTAAGTTTTTTAATTGTCTGTGTCTGAAGAAATGTATCATATTTGTTTTGTATATTTTTGTTTATTGTTGTTTGACACAAAACATTTGTAAGGTTATCAGACAACAATGCGTTAGTTATGGAAAGAGGGTTAAGTTGATCTAGTTTTTTTATGTTAGTAGGGATCACTTGAATATGGGAGTTCCTTACCTCCTGAAACTTAGCATGTTTTTAAACATTAAAAATGATAGGTAAAGTCCATTGTAATTATTAAACAATAAATCCATTGCTATCATGAATTTAAAAGGTACAGATTTATGATTGTAATGTGACACAATAAAAATCTTGAATCTTAATGCTCGTGTGACCACAGGTGTTCACGAGCATCGCCCTGCTCAACATGCTCATCTCGCCGCTGAATGCATTCCCCTGGGTGCTCAACGGGCTCACCGAGGCATGGGTGTCGCTGAAACGTGTCCAGAGGCTGCTCGAGGTAAGGCCATGTAGTTGCTCGTTGTGATGGCAGGTGCACAAAATGCTTAATTCTGTTGTTTTTTTACAGCTTGTCTATTGTTTAATAAGCTGACAAGCTGCATTACAATGTTTGATTAGTATTGACCACAGTTTCGTTAATAGTGACCAATTTTCCGGCAGATGATCATTGGTTGCCAATAGTAAACGATGGGAGTAAACTTGTTGCATCATTCATTCTGTCTATCCCGAAAACTTGCTGAACTGACGAGGATCCGGTTCCAGGGATTTTGGAATAACCAGACTCTACTGTATAATGGAAGAGGTTGCTTTTAGGATTTTAATAGCAGCATACAATCATTAATGGCTAGAGGGGGGAAAAATAGTCTGAAAAAAGTAAAAGGCATTGTATATCCATGCTCTACTCTGAGCTTTGAGTTATATTTATCTCAAACTTGAGAAGGCTAGAGTTGGCCACATGTTGCTGGACAGTGTTTGAGTATTGATGGACAGTTGTTGCCAGATAGATGACCTTGACATGGGGGAGTACTACAGCCCGTTGCCCAGTCTGGAGCCTACAGATGGCGCTATCGTTGTCAAGAGCGGCAACTTCTGTTGGGGCGCAGGCCGCTTCCAGCTCACCAACATCGACTTAGTGGCTCCAAAGGTAAGCGGAAGTTGACGTAGATGTAGCGAGTCAAGCCATTTGATGACTCGAGTTGAATGGAAAATAACTTTTATCATGCAGTATACATGTTTTTGAATGGCATTGAATCAACTCAATGTTCACTTGACATATCCTGTTGACTCAAGTTGTGAGTCAAAATCGACGTGTCGCATTAAATCACTAGTTGTAATTAACTACCCAGTACCAAAGGTGGGTGAGTTGAGCTTTTTTTCTTTGTTGCGTATTACAGATACTATCTGAAATATCAAAATCCTTTATATAACAAAGTTTTTCCATTCGTCTTGAATTGACCTAATAATTTAAAGTTATTTTTACCTCTATATATGAAAAGATAGTTAAAGTAACCTCGATGTGAAGAATTTCTGTAACGCTAGCTTACGACCTCCAAACTTCTATATATCAATGTGTTAATTGAGAAAAAAGATCTAATCTATGAACTCATCATTTCGTGTTGCACCCTATGTCGTCTAATGACTCAGTCAAGGCTTCATTGTTGCCCCAACATTTCCCACTCAATTTGTGTAGTAAAGACTGACTTTTTTTTAAATACTGAAATTAGGGTACTGCTTAGTTATATGAATTTCGTTATGGTAAATACGATCATACATATAATCTTAATGACAATTATAGGAGTAAAATGTAGAAGTATGGTAGGTCCATGGTATTTATCCATATTAATGATAAATTATTTAAGGGAATCACCATGAAATAATGAAATTTGCGAGAGAGTAAAAAAGTCAAGCCATAATAAAATACATAAAATCATCATAAAATACATTATAAAATACATGTATTTTAGAAAATTGGTTGAATCTAATTAAAAAAATTATTTCACCACAACGTTTGTTGTCTTCACAGGGCCAATTTATTGGAGTGTTCGGCACAGTTGGTTGTGGAAAGTCATCTCTACTGGCAGCCCTCTTGGCTGAAATGGAGAAAACATCCGGTTTTGTAGGAATTCCTAACCTCAAACATGGTGAGTTGTAAAAAATCATTATCTTCTCTATTATGCCAGTAATTAGTAGAACAAGTTATGGCATTCTTAATTAAGAAAATAAAAAAGATTCAAATTGTTCTTGCAAGTGTTACATTTTTAAACCTATATTCATAGTTTTGCAATAAGGTTTTAGATTTTTCATATTGTTATTCTGAAGAGCAGGGGGGTGCCTTTAAAGTTCATTTTTTGTCAATAAGAACATAGAAAGTAAATTTGATTGTATTGCAAAATGAAACAGCTGTTGATAGTAGAACACAGTAAAACACGAGAACATATGTTACAAGTAGAACTTCTGAAATCACAATCTTGGTGTAAGAAACTAAACATAGGTGTCCTGCTGCACAGGTTTGATTACGTCAGGTTCAAGGGTTTCCAGTTGTCACAAAATCATGTTTTACAAATAATAAAAATATACACAACATACAATGTTTACCATGTTTGCCTACTTATTCATAGTGATTTGTATTTCTGTTGTTCGTAAAATTGTTACCTACACAAATATGAGTTTTAGTATTAATGTTATTTAATGTTTTCAATGTAACTAATACAAATCGTTTTTGGGGGCCAGGCAGTAACCAGATTGTACTCGAGTGTTTTTGGGTGGCGTTTGCCTACCTAGGGTAACCTACCCATTTTGGGCGATGTTTTAAAAAGTAAGGTGCGCATGAAGGCCTATTGAAATAATGACGCTTTTAAAATAAGCAAGTCATATTACCGTAGAAGAAATTTTCAATGACCTGTAAATAACATAAAGTGACATTTAACCAGATGTTTCAAAGCAATACAAATCGAGGGATGTGCAATGAGCATGACAGAATGGAACAATCTTCATCTCTGTAGGAGCACACCTTTGTATTGTTTCATCATGAGCCTAATCCCAGATTAATGCGGCGCATTGCGCTTCTTATGTACCCTATTATTGTATTGTATGTTGTTTAATCTGAATGTTATTTCTTATTCAGGGTTTGCCTACGTTTCCCAGACTCCATGGTTACAGAGAGCTACCATCAGAGATAACATCTTGTTTGGGAAACCCTACGACCAAACCAAATACACGTAAGTGTTATGGTTACATGTTTATGGTTATCGTACCAAATGCTATTTTATATTATTTCTCAGAAAACAAATTGTAATAAAAAAATTAAGATTAAATGGAATTAGGACCATCTTTCCACAGCTTCATAGTCATGATTGATTTGCCAAGTGACTAAGTATATGTGTTATCTTCACTGTAAATAACCTTTGAAAATATTTTTGACATATTTTGCAATAACATACTTAACGTAACTGACGTTGCACACTGAAAACTTGGCTGAGCACGTGAAGCAGCCTCGGACAAAGATGCATTATCTGACATTTTGTGCCTTTCGAAAATCAGAACTACAAAACCATTCCATATAGAATAATTTGTGTAAATTGCACACAATACTCATCTATTAGTATTGTGCGTTTATGCGTTTCTTCAATAACTAGTGATTTTGTGATGTTTGCAGGGCGGTGGTGGAAGCCTGCGCTCTGGTGGAGGACTTGGAAGCGTTGCCGGCGGGTGATCTGACCACGGTGGCGGAGGGAGGCAGTACGCTGAGTGGGGGGCAGCGGGCCCGTGTGGCGCTGGCCCGGGCTGTTTACCAGGTGGGACACACTTTGATGTTGAAAAATAAAAAATTTTAAATTAAACTGTGTGACACAGTAAGTTTCAATATTTCAGTTCATTTATCACAAACTAGCTCATCAAGGCACAGACACAGATAAGGTAACTTACATTGGATGTGCAAGTTTTGTCTTCCTCAACAAAGAGAAGAGTTGTTCTCCCCAATACAATGCATTTCTATCCGGAAGAACTAGTATGTGATAGTGTTAGTTCGTGCTGCGGAAGCCTACATATAAACGTTTTCCTACACGTTTTTCTACATATCAATGTAGAAAAACCAAAGATTAAGATTAAAAAGTTAAGCCCAGTATATCAGATTTAAGAAGGTCTTAGGGTTTTGTAGATATTACTTGTTTGTGATTGTTACGGACCAAATTCTTTGACGGATTATCAGTCGGTTGTGATACCTTTGAGTGCCTACAAATTATACTGCACATCAGTATTTTAATTACCTCCACATTATCACGTATTTTGCAGGAGCGCAACGTGTACCTTTTAGATGACGTATTCTCTGCGGTGGACGCCCGCGTGGCCAGACACCTGCTGCGCCACTGCGTCCTCGGACTGCTGCGGGACAAGACAAGAGTCATCTGCACCCACCAGACGCAGTTCTTACTGCAGGCAGACACCGTAGTGTGTATGGAGCGTGGCACGGTGCTGGCTCAAGGTAAACTGCCGCCACGATGGCCACAGTTACAATCAAGTCATACACTGTATGTTTATTTGTAATTTCATAAAAACAAGCCTCTCAACTTTTTCTGCTTCTCATAGGTAAAATTCATTTATCTTACTTTTATCTGGTTTTTTCCCCCAATGACAAAGGTTCAATCTGATCGATATTTTTAGTAAATTTTCTCCTAAGCTCTGTCCTTTCCAATTTGAGCCTTTCTGAATCTTGATCTGCCATATATTACTGACAATGTTACTATGGGTGATGCTGGTCCTTATTTACAATTTTTTTTTTACATGAATAGTAGCAAACGTGTTAAGAAAGGCCATACTGTGTAAAACCTTCATACATTTTTTTCCTTTTATATCACCTAGCTGACCATTTATTTTTTTTAGGTCCGCCCTCCAAGGTGTTGCCAGATTACGAAGACACGATGACGAGCTGCCAGCTGGAGGGGGAGGGGGAGGAAAAGCAGCCGCCACCCACCACTACCACAGATGGAGGGGAGGGGGAGGGGGACAGCCTGCGGGGGGCAGAGGGGAGGGAGACGGGGACGGTGGCGTGGCGGGTGTACACGACGTACCTCCGAGCCGTGGGGTACTGGCTGGCGGCAGCGGTACTACTCAGTCTCGTACTCATGCAGGTTAGGCTTGAATAGGTAAAGTTATGTTAGTTTATAAGTTAGGTATGTTATGTTAAGTAAGTATGTTAGATATTTTACATGTGGTTATGTTGGGCTACTATACAGTCGCGGCCACGAAATCAGGCGGGTGAGTAAAAATGTGATGTGGCCATTGCCATATACTGGATGAAAGATGCGAGGGAAGGTCAATAATTATGTGCTTTGGTGCACAAACTGGCAGCAGTGATTGTTCAGAGTTGCCTAGTCCATGTTTTAAGCATACATATTCTGTAAAAGAGATCAAAAATGGTAAAACAAACAAAAAATAACATAATAAATATAAAACATCTGATTAAATTAATATTTTGTAAATATCCACTGAAAATATGGCAACGTTGTAAAGTCACCCACCTGATTCTTGGTGGCCATGACTGTAGTTGTAAATGTTTGTTATTTTAGCAACATTAACAAGGCAAAAAATAGAAGAGATAATAATATGATATACGAGGGCTATTCAGAAAGTAGGAACGTTTTCGTCTTACGCCGTTGTACGAGCGCGTATAGAATATATTAGGGTATGAGACTGCTCGGGGCCTCAGTGGCTATCCAGCCGTGACACTTGGAGCATAGTCGCACCGCCCGTTTTCTTTATATTTAAATTCAAAATGGCCGCTTCCGTAAAAAGTCCCGCCAGTTGCGAAGTGCGATCGGTAACACGGTTTTTGTTGACAAAAACCTTAAAACCGATAAAGATTTATCGATTTTTATTCTTTCAATTTCAACACAGCTAAGTCCGTGAAACTTGAGGGAAAGATAACGAAACCTTCGTTATGGTGGAGCAGCGGTTTTCACAGATCTTCTCGTCAACTTTAGTGACCGGTTCGTCAGTCACAACGCTCGGTCGTCCACTCCACTGCTCATCAAGAACATTGGTTCGGTCATTTGTAAACTGAATACACAACTTACGCACAGAACTTTCATTCAAGACATTGTTCCCATACTTCCACACACTTTTCGATGAATCTTTATCGGTTTTAAGTTTTTTGTCAACAAAAACCGTGTTACCGATCGCACTTCGCAACTGGCGGGACTTTTTACGGAAGCAGCCATTTTTAATTTAAATATAAAGAAAACGGGCGGTGCGACGATGCTCCAAGTGTCACGGCTGGATAGCCACTGAGGCCCCGAGCACTCTCATACCCTAATATATTCGATACGTGCGCGTACAACGGCGAAAGACGAAAACGTTCCTTACTTTCTGAATAGCCCTCGTACATAGCTAGGACCCAGCCTTAAGATGTAGTGATTATAGATATAGCTTAGTTCATGGTAGAAAGAGCCAGTTTAACAAACCTCCCCCAAAGTAGAATCTTTTTTACATTCCCCACAACGGCGTACAATATAGGATGATTCTTTTTGAAAGCTCAAACGTGGCAACAATCTGTGTACCATCTGTAGTTGTACATTGAGACCTAGGTCCTAATATTGCAAATAATGAATTGGTTATGAAGTTACACAAATATGATATACAAATCAACTTGAAATTACAGTAGACTCCCTCTTAACCGGCCACCTTTAACCGGTCTCCGCTTTAACCGGACGACCCTAGCACAAAAACCACATCTTTTTAACCGGTCATTTTTTACCTCATCATCGCTTAACCGGCTGTATTACGCCAGAGACATAGTTTTCTTATCTACTGTTTCATTCAGTTCAACACGTTATATCATATTGACGTTCTCAAACCCATTAAAATTAACTGTTCTCGACGGAAGTGAATGCCACCGGAAATGAATGCATTTAGACCTACTATCCAGTATACCACAATAAAGAAAGGAATTATTATTAGTTTAGGTTGGTTGTAGATTTCACGTGTATCGGATGTTAGCTGTACCGATAAATCATATACAGTGATCTATTCAAAGATTTTTTCAAGTCATAATTGTATTTAGGCCATATAAATTTGTAGGTTGGCATGTTTAAATGTTCACTGGTTTAACCGGCAATTTATTATCCGGCCGCGGCCTGGTCCCGAGGTGGCCGGTTAAGAGGGAGTCTACTGTAAATGTGATCCGAAAGAGTCAATTGTTTATGTGTTACCTGAAACTGCCGATCTTTCTCTTTGGTCACTTATTCTGACGCAGTTGATCGTCAAGTCACGGTCTATCTTTCTGCGGTGGTCATGTTCATTTTGTGACAATGCATTGTTCTACTTTAGGGCAACCCTCTTTCTAAAAACTTTATTACCTGAATAATTTATATTATTTGGATGTTTGAGAGGCATTAGGAAGCGCTAAGAAAGAAATAATAGATGTTATATACAATCGTATGCCCTAATATTCATTCAGAACTTCAGGTATAAAAGTATTTATTAATTACATGTAACATTAATTAAGTACAAATAATATTATAATTGGACAGAATATTCATCATATTAAAATACAATCATTCCTACGGTACTCTTCAATAAATAAACTTAAAAAGGACTAAATGAAAAAATAAAAAACAGCACAACCTTATATAACGGAAACATTTACATACAAACTCACCACACTTCCACTGCACAAGAGAAATAACCTTCAAATCACTTGGTTGTAGGTAGTAGCGTTACTAAACAGTAAACAATGCACTGACAACGAGCGGAAATCTTTTAGATTTTGAT